>BHFT01002660.1:0-69758 GCA_004320025.1 Laticauda laticaudata | reverse complement strand
AAGCAGTAACCAAAGTTAACCAATGATGGAGGATAACTAAAAATGTGTATAAATGTAAGACCATACTCCAATAAAGTCATCATTATTCAGTTGATCATGATCAAACAATTCGACTGCCTCGTCATTACAACATTTCAACAATTTTCTGGCAGTCAACACTCATCTTGGATTATAGTCTCAATCTAATTTTCTGGCTTTAAAATGAAAATGAGGGAGAAAGCTTTGTTTCAATGTTCAGAATATTCCCTGGGCTACAACACTCAGAACATAACTGAAAAAGAAAGAGTTGTTTTGTTCTGATCTTTGGATCACACATCATTTGGAGCTTGGCATGTTGCCACGTCCTGAGTCTCCATTGATGTTCCTAGAGATGATGTGATTTGCTTGCCTTGAGACATCAGAGATTTGACTCTCAATTTAAGAAACCAGCTTTGAGGTGAGAAATGTTTGCCGAAGACTTCAGATGGAGGAGGCAAAATTCTTTTCCAATTTTGGAATCAAAATTATCTTCTCCCTTGAAGAGCTAGAGTCGTATTCCACCTTTCATCACCATCGCTTTCCCTTCCACCACAAGGTCCAGTTCATTTGCTTTAAGGGTAGTCAGTCAGATGATTACACATCAACACTGCTGGGCTTTTAACTTGTTAACAGGTTCTAAAGTTTGAAAGTCACCAATGTCATTTGGTGATTTTAATCATAAAGCTGACTAGAGACTAGGGTCTCCAACCTTGGCAACTTTAAGACTTGTGGACTTCAACAAAGCTGGCTGAGGAATTCTGGGAGTTGAAGTCCACAAGTCTGAAAGTTGCCAAGGTTGGAGACCCCTGGGCTAAAGCATTAGCATGCAAAACAACAGGCTTATGTTCCCCAGTAATGTACATTTGAACCAATCAAAAAAGTCACATAGAGGTTGACTTTTTTTGCCTTGGCTGAATCATAGGGGAACCTCTGGGGAACATCTGAAGAGATTATTACAGGCAGGCCAATTCTTACATTCCAATTTAAACAAGCCCAAAGTTCTTATGCAGCTCAGCCTTCTTCCAAAGGAAATCCAGATGTGCTGAGAATGAACTTCCCAAATTCCCAGCCAGCCTTTGAAAATTAGGGGAGCTGAAGTCCAACTTATCTGAAGGTTACAATGCAGGAGAAGGCTGATTTGTCCCCAACAATAAGGGGATAGGTGGCTTAACAGTTAAGACACTGGATTTGTTGATCAGATTGACAGTTCAAGACCCAAGCACAGCTTGGTGAGCTCCCATCCCTGCCCCAGCTACTGCCTACCCATCAGTTCGAAAGCATGTAAATGTGAGAAGATCAATAGGTACCACTTTGCTGGGAAGGTAACAAGAGTTTTGTGTGCTTTTGGCATATAGTCATGCTGGCCACATGACTACAGAAGTGTCTTCAGACGACACTGGTTCCTTCCTTCAACTAAAAAATAGAGATGAGCACCCAACGGACACAACTGGACAGGGGAAACCTTTTACCTTTATCTACAAGTAGTCCTCAACTTATGATCATTCATGTATTGATGTTTCTAAAGCAATGGTGACATCAAAAAAAGGGATTTATTTTTCTTTTAAGTCTCCCACCTCCTACCCTCCAAAGCTGCCCTTTCTGTAGGCAGAAGGTAAGCAAGAGATTGATGGAAATACGAGAAGAGCAGAAGGATGAACCAAAACTGTCACTGACATCCGTGGTACTATGATGTTTTTAAAACAAGAATTGTGATTTGTAAAACTATATTTCAGTGACAGCATTTTATAACCCAGCTTTACCCTACCTGATACTCTTAGGATATGGCACATTATCACAGGATGGTTAGGAGTTTGGGAGTCCAAAGTTATCTGAAGGGCATTACATTACAGAACCTCGATTGTGCTTTCCAAGAAGCTTCCTCAACCCAATTCAGAGGTTGTCTGCCTGCATTTCTCAAACACAACACTCTTGTTTTTTTGATATCCTGCACTGGACAGTACTTGGTAGCTGAGTCTGTTACAGCCTGACGAAAAGATCTGCATTGTTCAGCTCCCAAAAAATAAGGTTCATGAACAGTGCAGCCCTCCTCTATTTCCATATGTCAAAGTAAAATTGTTTCTCTTACCTGCAGAGTTGCAAGGATGCTTCTGCTCCAACAGTAAGGAATCTGAAGAAGGTTCAACAGGGGACCAGTTGTCACGGTTGATCTAAGGTAAAGAAGGAAAGAGGTGACAAATTAACCGGAATCTTTCCATGCAGCCTCCATATTCTCTTTTTCTGTCTCAGTTCTGCTTTTATTGTTTTGAATGCTCTTGTAATAATTACTTTATCACGGTTTTAGGCCATGTTTTATTTATTTTACTCTTTTATTGGATTGTTTTCCACTTAATGTGAGGTGGGCGGCCATAAAAATTTGATTAATAAAATAAATTAATGAACTCTTATCTTGACTTGGTCAGACTTCACAAGACTTTCCAATGAATCAAGTAAATAGAATTTGGCTTTTTTACACGGCATATTAATCTCCAAAAAGTGATGAGGAACCTTAGAACAAACACTAATATTTGCTTCATTTTTTTATGCTGAATTAAAAGCAGAATCAATACAATTCATGTTCTGTTACACATTTCATTCAGACACATTATGTTGAAACCTAACTCTTTGGAGAAGAAGGGAGGGAGGGAGGGAGGGAGGGAGGGGGCAGACAGGAAGGAAGGGAGGGAGGAAGGGAGAAAGGAGAGTGACAGGGTAGGAAGGAAAGGAGAGGGAATGGGAGGGGGAAGGAGGAACAGATGGGGCAACAGGGAGGAGGAAGAACAGAAGGATGGAATTAGACAACCAATAGCTAGGTGGATGACTGAGATACATCAATGAGCCATAATGGCAGAGTGGTTAGAGTGCAGTACTGCAGGCTACTTCTGCTGACTGCCGGCTGCGTGCAATTTGGCAGATCGAATCTCACCAGGCTCAAAGTTGACTCAGTCTTTCATCCTTCCAAGGTTGGTAAAATGAGGACCTAGATTGTTGGGGACAATAGACTGACTTTGTAAACATGCTTAGAGAGAGCTGTAAAGCACTGTGAAGCGGTATAAAAGTGCTTTTGCTATTGCTACTTTGACGATGAATACACTATCGAGAGACCTGAAAGACCAGGTTAGGGACCTATCATCCTGGAGAATGTGTATGTGGTCACCAAGACTCAAGAGTGACTTGACGGTACATAATCAAATCATGTATATGATCCCTTCTTCCCTCTGATGCCCATGTCACACTGCCAATCACAACAACGCACCAACCTCTGGAGAAGGCAGAGCTTTTCAAAGGCTAAATGCTGCTCCACTTGACTCATACCTGCTTGGACCCTGAAGTCTTTACTATCACCTGCTATGGTTTAATCTGGAGAGGTGAAAGAGAGCCCTCTCTCCAGCTACTGCTTGAGTGCTCTGCTCCAGTCTGTCCGGGTCATCTTAGTCCATACTTCCCTGCCAAAAATAAAGTCCTTTGTGGGATTCAAACTTCTGAATGCAGTTACAGCAGTAATTTCACCAAAACGGATCCGGGTGGGGGAAGGGAAACAGATTATTTTTAATGTTTGTTCCCTTTTTAAACCCTGGCATTTCACATTTCCTTTAATCATGTTTTAATTTAGCTTTCAGCATGCAAAGGACATGCTATTTTTCCTGTTTGTCGAAAGCTGCCTCTGCATTGCACTATGTCCCCCAATTCCAAGTTTTGACTTCCAACACAATATGCTTCATAAACCTTGTTACAAACCTACGGGCTATATTCGAACGATCGGCTAAACCTGCTTAATTTAAAGCTGGCCAGTTTTAAACAAGCCACAATGGCTGCATTCGTGTACAATACCGAGCATGAACCATACTTTGCAAAACTTAATAGCTGGGTTCACTTATTTGCACCAAGCTGCATTATGATTTAATGCAACATACAGTATGAACTGACGATGTGCAATCAGGACAGTGGTAATTACCAGTTCTATAGGAAGAGATAATAAGGAAATGAATAGGGAAAATGAAAAATAATTTCTCATCCAGTTTTACTAGAAGCATGCATCTTGCTCTAACAGCTCTTCAACATCAAGGTTTCCTCCATCATTCAGCAGTTAAAGCAGACCAGAAGAGTGAATAACAGAATAAAAGAATAGAAAGGGACCATGAAGATCTTTTAGTCCAAACCCCTGCTCAAGCAGAAGACCTTGTACCATTCCAGACAAGTGACTATCCAGTTTCTTCTTAAAAGCCTCCAGTGATGGGGCACTCACAACTTCTGAAGGCAAGTGGTTGCACTGGTTAATTGTTCTCCTTGTTAGGAAATTTCTCCTTAGTTCTAGCTTGCTTTTCTCCTTGATTAGTTTCCATCCATTGCTTTTTGTCCCGCCTTCAGGTGCTTTGGAGAATAGGTTGACTCCCTCTTCTTTGTGACAGCCCCTTAAATATTGAATCATTGCTATCATGTCATTCCTAGACCTTCTTTTCATTAAACTAGACATATCCGATTCCAGCCACTGTTCTGTATAAGATACTTTTAAAGCCACTTTTGTGAACCAACCATTTTTGCATTACAGGCATACTGTCAAAATTGCTTTGCCAAGACCATGTTCACTAGATATGGAAGTGGGGATATAAAACTTCTGGAAGGCATTGGGTCAGTCAGTGATGCCTAGTTCTGGCATTCAAATAACAACACGGTCACAGTTGGGCCTTGGGGGGGAAGTAAGTGAGACAGAAGTGACTTCAGCTCTTTGATTTTCATAAGGCAGAATTTATGGCCCAAGAACTATCCCAGCCAAAAAAGATTCCCATGTGGCAACCAAAACAGCAGAAGGGCAAAATGGAATTAGGATCAATGACTTTGGACATTTTGAAAATGTTTTGCCAATGGTTTCGTTGAAGCTGGCTATGCAAGAAAATGGGGAAACAAATTGGGTGTTCTCCATAGGTAGAAAGATAAAGAAGGGCCATTTCTGTCATGAAAAGAGAAAGGCAAACTCAATTTCAGAGGTCAAAGAAAGTAGCAACGGGCTTCAGATTCAGGAAGCAAAATTTCTGCCCCAATTTACTTAAGTGCCTTAAGGGCATCTGTACTAATTAACAATGACTGTTAACATATATGACTTACAACCATATCTGTGCAATGCCTACCATTCAGAAGGATGGAATTGAAAGCCCTGAGAGAGTGCAGGACACTGAATTCAGCTATGAATGCTACCTTTCCTTCCAAAGAAGGACATTTTAGGAATGCAGTGAAAAGCTTAAGCACCTAAGTCTAACAACTATTAAACTCTTGGATGGGTAAGGCCCAGGGATGGGATCCTACCAGTTCGTACCTATTTTCTAGAACCGGTTGTTAACATTCTAAGCAGTTCGGAGAACTGGTTGTTAGAAGGAATTACTGGCCTAATCCTGTAAGGAAGGCAGGTAAGGAAACATTCTGGTGTTGCTTACAGAAACTGCCTCTCCATTAACCCTTATTACATTCTTGGCAGGACTAGACTTCCTGTCTCTGGAATGTCTCTGGAGTTTTTTTCCCCTCCTTTGTTGGTACTTTGCTTGTGTATAATGTTGTAATTACTGTTGTAACATTCAAAGTTACAATGTCACTGACAAAAGTGACTTATGACCCTTTTTCACACTTACGACTGTTGCAGCATCCCCACAGCCATGAGAGGCCAGGTGAGGAGATGTGTGCCTCGATGTGAGTGATATTGAGTTGGCTGCACCCAGCCAATAACATGACCACCAAGCCATGTCCACCCAGTCACATGACCACCAAGCCATGCCTACCACCTAAGCCACACCCACAGAACCGATTGTTAAAAATTTTGAATCCCACCCTTGGTAAAGCCATAATACCAGTGGCATAGAACACAGTGTCTTCCCACCCGTGGTAATAAATCTGCATAACCTGGCATGATAAATCTTGCAAAATTAAACATTCCTTTCTTTACGTCTAAACTCTTTTCTCACAACAGAATCAAAGATAGCTGGAATTCAAATTTTTCAACACGGAAGACTGGGTCTCTTCTTGCAAACAAGGATACTTCTCCAAGTCCAAGCTCAACTGAACAACTTCTGATTTTCTGCAAAGCCGCAATGTGGTTTGTTTAGTTTTGTTTGTTTACTTGTCACTACAATACCAAAAAAAAGATCCAAGACTCTAGAAAGTGTGCACAGAAGAGCAATGAAGATGATAAGGGAGGCTAAATCATATGATGAATAGTTGAGGGAACTAGGTATGTCTAGCCAAGGGTAGGACAAGAAATAATGAGTAGAAGCTTGTTAAACAGAGATCCAAACCAGAAGTAGGGAGAAATTTCCTGACAGTAAGAACAATTAATTAGTGGAAATGCTTGTCTCCTGGAGTTGTGGGTGCTCCATCACTGGGAAGTTTTCAACAGTAGATTCTGCAACCAATTGAGCAGAATGGTATAAGGCCTCCTGCCTTGAGCAAAGGGTTGGACGATAGGACCTCCAAGGTCCCTTCCAGCTCTATGGTTCCATATTCTATGTATAATAGAACCAATCCTTGGGTTCTTTTCATTAAATTCCATTAAAAACTTGCTATTCCAGTTCAAAAAGATCTAGGAAATGATGTATAACCTCTCCCCTCCCAGCCTCCATATTTGACTATTCCCCATTCCTCTGAATTAATACATCCAAGCCAGACTCTGTGAGCCATTCCACTGGCTGCTTTCTTTCAACTGCTCCTTTCTCTGCCAGGAAAGTCAAGCTTTTAAGAGTGACAAAACATTCTCAGACTGCCACCTTACTGCTTGGTGGAGCAGCTACTAATTTTATCTTGGAAAGTGTCCGCATGGGGAAAGGGAGAGAGTGGAAAAATGCCAGGGACCGTTAGCCAAGGGAGGTATCCGCCTCCACACTCCCTATTTAAAGGCACAACTAACTCCAGATTTCAATGGGGGGGGGGAGTCAAATAAAAACATAGACTGAGAACTTTGAGACCAGGGAAGAGAGCAGGTGATTTTATATATATATGGCAACTTCAAAAGCAGGTGGGAAAGGTTGACAGTTATGTATTATTAAAATAAAATGTCTGTATTAGCAATAGCACTTAGACTTATATACCCCTCTCCAGTGCTTTCCAGCGTTCTCTAAGCAGTTTACAGAGTCAGCCTATTGCCCCCCCCCCCCAACAATTTTGGATCCTCATTTTATCCACTTTGGAAGGATGGAAGGCTGAGTGAGAATTGAACTGGTGAGAATTGAACTGCCAAATTGCAGGCGGCCAGCAGTCAGCAGAAATACTGCACTCTAACCACTGTGCCTTCGTGACTCATGTTGATTTCATATTAAAATTCCAATATGTTTTATTCTATTTTATTTTGAGCGGAGGGGATAGATATTCATAGGAAGTTGCAAAACTGGATATGCCAAAAAAGTTAAATGGGGAAAAAATGAAAATAGATTCAGCCCTGCTCTCTACCATGAAACTCAGTGGTGATGGATTTAGTGGGACATAAGCAATGGAAGGCCAACCTGACCAACCATTTAGTCCCAAATTGGGCTAAGTAACATAGGAAAGTCTATAGAGAATTCTCAGTCATCTAGGTCATGATTATCCCAGAGGTGTTTTTTTGAAAGGCAACTGGACTTTCTTTTTTTTTCTTTTGAAGACATTTCACTTCTCATCCAAGAAGCTTCTTCTCTACTATGCTGTCAGAACTGAAGAAGCTTCTTGGATGAGAAGCGAAAAAACAAGGAAGAAGTCCAATTGCATCTTGAAAAAAGCTCCTTTGGGATAACATAGGAAAGGTGTTCCTTCCTGGACTAGTTGTTGCCAGGGTGCAGAAGCAGAGCCCAGATTCTACCCTAATACACCCTTTTTTAAAAAAAGAAAAAAACAGAAGCAGAATGCACAGTACAAAAAAAAATCTAAATATGGCTAAGCAATTTTCTGATAAAAATATTAGCTGGAACCAACTGCAAACTTAGCTAACATAAAAAATGATGCCAACTGAGAAGAATACATGTAGCATAATATACCGCTGGAACCATAAACTTTTTTTAAAAGTAGGGCATTTATCATCACCATTGTATTTTTGTATCAGACCTCCTATGCATAGGACTACTAACTCTTTTAATATTTTTTTTTTAATTTAAAAAGATGTTTTAGAGGCATCTACGTAATTTACCCACACAAATTTAGCAAATGCTTTCTCTTTGTCTACTGCAAAATCCTACACCAAAGTCCTCTAAGTAATCATGGGCAGTCTTGTCCCAGTTATCACTCTGCTATTCTCTATTTCAAATCCTATTCCTTGGAAAGAGATCCATTCCTGATCGGGAATCGAAGAGTCCCTTCACTAGAAAAAGGAAGAAAGGGAAAAAGGCTACTCAGGGTCTGACCCTGATCACCTTAAAGGAGGGATACAGAGGTGCAGCTCAGCCAAAGATACAAGCAATACCATACCTTTAGTAGCACCACTTCTACAGCCCTCTCTTCTTTGGAAATCTCACACAGGCTGTATCGTCTCTTGTGCCGTTCATACATTTTATCCACGGAAAGAAAAAGCCAAGTCAACCATTCACTCCTAGAAAGGACCAAGCAGTCCAGAAGCCTCTGTCTTGGCCAAGGGTCCTTGTGCTTTGGAGAGATCCCTCTCTGAATTGCAGAGTCCAGCCAGCTCGCTTCCCAGGAAGAAGGAAAACAGAGCCCAGCAGCACTCCAGCTGGTTGATTTAAAAAAAACCAAAACCTTCTTGGAACAGGGTGACTTGTATGGAGAGGAAGAGCAGCACAAAGGATGGAGATGCAGAAGGAGATGGTTAGCCGTGCAAAAAGATGTTTATTTTAAAAAAAACAAAACCAGAACAGCAAGTCTTCCTAGAAACTTGTCCTCACCGAACGTCTTCAAGTCTCTCTCTCTCTCTCTCTCTCTCTCTTTTTTTTTAAGAGCAGAAGAAACTTTGCAATCAGAAAAAGAGAAGGCAGGTAGAAATGGCCAAAACCGGATGTCTCAAAGAGACCCACCCAAAAGAAGGAAAAGCTATGCTCAAAAGTTCTAATTCCAACCGAAGGGTGGTAACTCAATTCCAAAGAAAATGCAGCTGCTGAGACCATCCAGTAAAAAAGGAAACAAAAATAATAATACCGTTTTAAAAATAACAATAAACAGCTGCCCCTAAATTGGTTTTCTCAGCTTCTTTCTGAAGAGGGTCATCTTTTTGCCCAGCCTCAAAAGTTTGGTCTTGAATCAGTTTTGAAGAAAAGCCTAATGACAGCAAAAGGCAGAAAGGAGATTGGGGAAAACGCTCGGACGTCACTGTTTTGCTCACTGCCCCAGAATTCTGTGAGAGCAGAAAATTTAATTGCAAGTGTGGGGCTATGATTCATCTATTTGGAGAGGGAGAGGGAGAGGTGAGAGGAGGCAGGGCAGTCTTCTCCTCCTCCTATGGCCCAGATTCATTTTCTCTTCCAAAGGAGGGGTGAAACCAACCGCACAAGGAAAGCTGCGACTCTCCAAAAGGGATGGCTGACTCTTGCACTAATCCCGGGAAGGACAACTTTGAATATTTTAAGGGCAAGAATTCGGGCCCAGAGCTGTCTGAAATCCAACATAGCCTTCTGGCTCAGAGCTTCTCAAAACACAGACAGGAATGGGGAGGTGGGGGGATATTCAGACTCAATTCTGCTCCGAGCAGAGAAAAAGAAACAAAATGCTCGACTGACTTGTGCAAAGGAGGGGAAAAAGAGACACCCCCCCTGTTTTTTGTTCTTAGCCAAAGGGTCTTTTTTTTTCTGAAAGAGTGGGCTCCTCCTCCCCTTCCCATCTCCTTCGGTTTGGCCAAAGCGTTCGCTGCCTCTGTTTCTCAATGGCTTATTCACATCGACCAACGCTGGAGAACACACTGCCACACAGTTTCCTGTTTTCAAGATCATTGGAGTTCTTTTTCAGCCTCCATTTCAGCCCAGGCTGGTCTCTCAAGAGATGAAATCTTCCTCTGGTTCCCCCTTCCCCACCCCCATGTTGCTTTAACCTTGATTCTTGGATTCTTTTTGCTAGAGATAAGGAAAGGAAAGAAAAGGAAGGAAAGGAAAGGAAAGGAAAGGAAAGGAAAGGAAAGGAAAGGAAAGGAAAGGAAAGGAAAGGAAAGGAAAGGAAAGGAAAGGAAANAGGAAGGAAGGAAGGAAGGAAGGAAGGAAGGAAGGAAGGAAGGAAGGAAGGAAGGAAGGAAGGAAGGAAGGAAGGAAGGAAGGAAAGCAAATAAGCAAGCAAGGATGCAGGAAAAGTGAGCTTTGGGAAATGTGATAAAATAGGGAAACGGTCCCTTTTGACCCTGTTCAGTTATAGAACAGCAACTACGCAGACCAGGCAAAAAAGCATCTAGGACTCAATGTTTCTTCTCCCCAAAGGTAAAGACAGAACAAGCGGGGTGACTCACATACAGCAATTTTGGGGGACTCAATCTGTTTCCATTCCTCCCTGAAAAGTTCCAGTGGGCAATTCTGAGACTGGACCTAAGCTGCAAATTATGCATTTCCTCAAACGCTGGCATAAGTCAGTAATTTACAAGACTGTACCAAGTGTCTTTAGATCATTGCCAGGGATTCATTCTCAGTTCCCTGGGGCTCCTTCTTACCTATCAGCCTGCTATTCTCACCCCCATCTATTGCTTTAATGTCCCAAAGAGCTACCAGATTTGATTGCAGGGGCTGAGAAGACAATTGTTTCAACTACCTACAGTGGCAACCAGCAGTATGCATTTCTGCCAGACACACTCGTGACACAAAGAAAATGTTAGAAAGTTATGATATTTATGTAGTTACTTACATCTAAAGTGTATGAAAGTAAGCCAAATATCTTTACAATCCTCAAGGCATGTCACAATTTTTTGAGCAACCCCTAATGTTTGGAAATTGAAAGTTTAAAAATTTGACACACCTTACCACCAGGGTCCACCAAATAGGGAAAAACCCAAGACACCCTCAGGTTGCCTTCTCTTCTGCTGTTGACCACGAACCTCTTCTGTCTTCATATGCAAAGACAGAGGTGTGGTTCAGAAATCTCTACCTGCAAAGGTGGGGATGAGATGGCAATAGCCAGTTACAGAAGAGAAGACCTGTCTTGTCTCTGCTCTTTCTCCCTGAGCAGCCTAACAAATATTTCAGTCTCATTCATTCAGAATAGAGCTGGAAGGGACCTCAAAGGTCTTCTAGTCCAGCCCCCTGCTCAAGCAGGAGACCCTTTACCATTTCAGACAAGTGGCTGTCCAGTCCCTTCTTAAAATCCTCCAGTGATAGAGCACCCACAGCTTCTGAATGCAAGCTATTCCACTGGTTAATTGTCCTCACTGTTAGGAAGTTTCTCCATAATTCCAGATTGTTTCTCTCCTTGATTAGTTTTAACCCACTGTTTCTTGTCCTGCCTCAGGTGCTTTGGAAAATAGGTTGACCCCCTCTTCTTTGTGGCAGCTCCTCAAATAATGGAATACTACTAGCATGTCTCTCTCTCTCTCACACACACACATATTCTTCAGTGACTGGCGCTGTGTGAGAATAAAGGACAAAATCTGCAGTGGGGAAGTGGATATAAATATGACAACGATCCAGATAAAGGGATCCAGAGAACACAAGTCACACATTTTTCTCCCCTGTGTACAAAAGTGGTCAGTGAATCCTGGCAAATGTACTTAGATTTCATTGAAGCTCTCTTATCATTATCCCTTTCCTTCAAATATATTCCTTTCCCCACAGTTTCCCTTGCCTTGTGCTTCTCCATAACATCTCCATGGCCAGAGACACTTCCACTTGGAGACCAGCAGAAAGTCTGGAATGAGGACTGAGTGTGCACTTGATTCATGTAAGGCAATGGCCTCCTACCTTTTGGGCACCAAGGGCCAGGTTTCGTGGAGATACGATGCCAAGGAAAATGTGATTGGCAGAAGACTTGTCGTTCTACCTGTATGCATCTAATCGGCCATTTTGGCAAGACCAAAGCCGGGCGCAGTAAATCTTTGGCCTCATCCATTCCCTGAGCATTTCTGGTATTGTTACAGTGGAAAAGATGGTAGAGTTTGATTAAGATGGAAAGCAAACAGGTGGATGTTCCATAATCTGATTTCAATAGGGGTAAACTATGGGAGGAGTGCCTTCCATCGTGATAAAAAATATCTTGTGAAGGTTTGAAGGCACTATGATGTGGAGGAAACATGTTAATGTTTTCTACATGAACTGCAAGCCCCTTAAAACCTTACAACAAGATAATTATCTAAGTTCCTCTGGACTAATTCTAGTATGCACAGAGAGAGAGCAAGAAGGAGGGAGGGGGGAGAGGTTGACTTGGAGGGCAATGTGCAGCATTAGATATATTAGATGCAGGGAAAGCATGATCTGCTAATTATGGTTTCTGAGTGTTGTAAAAACCAGATGCTCTAGGCAGGCACCAAAAACAAAGCTGAATAATTATTATTCAGAGCTGAATAATTCAGTAAGAGCTGGACCTACCAGAAAGCTTACGACGTGGGATCTTGCTAGAACACTGCTAGGACTTCACATCTTAGTCCTAAAATGTAATTTGGAAGGCCCCATTGACAAGACTTTAATCAAAGATTGTCTATAATACCATACTTCTTCAAAACATAGTTTGTTGGACCCAAAACGAGCCTGGTTAACATGCAATGCCAAGCCAAGGGTCTTCAAACTTTGCAAGTGTAAGACTTGTGGACTTCAACTCCCAGAATTCCTGAGCTAACATGATTAGAGAGGAATTCTGGGAATTGAAGTCCACAAGTCTTAAAGCTGTTAAGTTTGAAGACCCCTGCCATGGTCTTCCCAAGCACAATCATTGGATTCACATCAGAAAAAGTCTCCTTTGAACAAAACTTGATGGCTGTAATCACATCTGCATATTTTGGGGTGGTTTGTGGAAGTGGTTTCTCATTGCCTTATTCTGGAATTTTTATTTTTATTTTTAGTTCTGTCTAGCCTACAGTCCTAAGATGTCATACTGCTCACCCATCTAAATATTGAACTGGCTACAGCAAACAAGAGAGATAACTTTGGAGAAAGAATTCGGAGGTTGTTAGGGAAGCACCAGATTAGGAAATACCAAAAAACATTTGTCACCTCAAGGGACATGGGAGAGTATTACAAAGAGAATGAAACCAGCCCACCCAATTCTTCCCCTTTTGCCTTGGGGCAAAAGAGGGATGGAAGGAAAGACATAAGGGCAGACTTGAAAAAAGTTAGCTATCACAGCCTAACTCAAGGCCATTTTAGTTTTTCTGTGGAGTTGGTCAGCTGATCTGGTTTGAAGGCCCAACACTACTTGGCTTTGAAGACTACATAAAACCATCTAAGTGTTGCCAGCTGGTGGAACATGTATATTAGCCCATAACAGTACTATTATGGTTCAGTAAAATCTGTAGATCTGACAATTCCTTCTAAAGGATATATGGAGCTATCATATTTATTAGTCTTTGGATGGGTTCAACACATCATATTCAGTCATAATGCAAATTGTTTGGTTTGGGTTTAGTTGTATTCATTCATTCATTATTCATTCATTGCTCATTTATTCCTTATATTCCTTATATTTTTATACTATCCATCTCCCCTACAAAGTGACACTGGGTGGCTTATAAATTATAAAACAAATAAAAACCAGTTAAATTTTTAAAATATATAAAAAAACAGAATTAAAATATTAAGGATTATACTAATGCTGAACTAAGAGAGCTAAGAACCAGATGGGATATAATGAAGCCAGCTGTGATGATTTGCAATCCCCAGAGTGTATAGGGGTGACATTTTCAACTTAACTTAAAATTTTAGATATTAAAGAGGTAAGGAATTGATTTTGCAGAATTGCTTCAGTTCTTTATAACTATATTATCAAGTCTAAACCGATCCTCCATCACTGAGTAGCAAGATTCTCAGAATCTTCTTTACCAGATTTATTCAAATGGAAAAGGAAATTTAGTCACAGAAATCTTTGCACTGGATATTTACTCGGCCACCCAATATATCTCTTAGGTTTTAACAGCATTATTTTTTTTTTTGCTTCCAATCTTTTCTGCAGACTCAGAATAAATCTGATACTTTTCCTAATTGCTGGGAGAAGGACAGTCAGAGCCTGGGGTGAAGTCAAGAGAGGAATCAGCCTGGAGTCATTGCATTCCCACAAATGGTCGAAGTCCATCATCTGTTGAATTCCATTGACTCTTATCCAGTGCAAATTTAGTGCTAACTAAATTCATTTCGAAGTATCATTAGATCCTCTTTTTAAAATTTAGACCAGGTTATACCATTCAAAGCCTAGTGTAGCCCTTATGATGAGCTAAATTGAGTTTGACTCAATTTAGATGCTAAAGGCTTCTTCATACTGTCTCTACTGGGACTCCAAGGAACAGGCTCAGCCTCTTGACTGAGTTTCTCAGTTTTTCCAATAGATGGGCAGGGAGAGAAGAGTCGCTGAAGTAATGGAAACATTTAAAAATATTAAAAGAACAGAGTTTACATTTATGCAGAAATGACTCAGTCATGATGCAAGAGTGGTGATAGATGAGTATAGACCTAGATTGTACAACAGACTACATCTTAGTGCGACATATTAACCAATAAAGCTAATCATAGCCTAACAATTTCTTTCAGAGAAGTTGTTTTTAGCTTTTTAGTTGTTTTAGAAGTTGTTTTTAGTCCGTTACTGAATCAGTGTCATCTTCCTGCTTTCAGTGCTTACAAAGATGTGACTGATGCTCTTTGGTTCATGATGATATATCCCTGCAACACAGGTAGAGCTTTCCAGAAAAGGATGGACCTTATGAGGCACACAATGTCCTGCTTGAGGCCTGAATATGAAGAATTTTACATCCAGATTGATTTATTAACATTTGAATGCTCCAATGATTCCACCCTGCTTACAAAGTTCAGAAAGTTTTTACAGAATTCTGCATCCTTGTGTTCACATTCACCCTACTTACATGAATGGACTTATTCTCAACCTAGAGCCTCCCAGGTATATAGAACAATTCCAATAACCCCAACTCATGTTGGATAGAAATTTTGGGGATGACCATCCCTGCATAAGCTTGAGAGCATAAGCTTGGAGCAGATATACTTGGATTCTCTGAAATTAACAAAAATGGACAGTTTTAAACTGTCCTTCAGTGGCGGAACATAGGCTTTACAAACTAACAGTAAAATCTTAAATCTCTCAAAGCCAGGGAAAAACTCTTATTGAAATCCTGAAGAACCATTGCCACTGTTAATGACTCAGTAAGCTTACATGGGTATAAAGCAACAATCTGTGCTGAAGTACCATTGAACTGAACAAACACAGCTGTCGTAGTCAATAGGAAGCTCTGATGGTGCAGTGGTTAAAATGCAGTATTGAAGGCTAACTCTGCTGACTGCCAGCAGTTCGATCCTGACCAGCTCAAGGTTGACTCAGCCTTCCATCCTTCCGAAGTCAGTAAAATGAGGACCCAGATTGCAGGAGGCAATAGGCTGACTTTGTAAACCGCTTAGAGACAGCTGTAAAGCAACTGTGAAGCAGTGTATAAGTCTAAAGCCCCTGTCCCACTGCACTAACGGATGCAAAGAGGATGTAAAATGTTAAAAAAGCTTGTTTCATACGTTCTATCCCTCGAGCATCCGTCCACTGAGATTTCATCCGCGCAAGAAGTTTTGAGCTGCACACAACTTTGTGAGCAGATGAATTTTCCGCCGCATACAATGTACATCCATGGAATATACGGGCAACAAACATTCTATGTCCGTTATCATCCATTAAACGTCCGCTGTAACCTCTCTGCATCCTCTGGCCATCCCCTCAACTCACATCTGCTGCAGCTGAAAACGGAAAGAGGGAGTACACGGAACGTCTACACAGTGTTTGTAGCACGGAAAAAGAAAGGATATAAGCATATGGCATCTTGTAAGAAAAGTATTAAAAACGGACAAAACGTTTGTATCTGGATAATCTCAGATATTATTAGAATGTCTGCAGTATGTCTAGAGTATGTAGAAGGACACCGAGCGACAACGATATTTCCTATAAAAAGGGGGAGAAATCATCTGGATCTCAGTATGAGTCCAGCAGCCGTGGTGTAGCAGACCTCTTCACCCTTGGTCTTGGTCTTCCAACATCAAATTTCCTCCACCATGGATCATGACACAGTCTGTATGGTAGCTGCGATCATTCATCACCAGAATGATGATGAAGTCAGACTGTTTCCACCTTTTATACAGAAGGAGAAGAAGGAGATGTCCAAGAGCTGTGTGGGTCTGGGATGGATCGTGAAAGAATGGAGTTTGGACTGTATGACCAGTTATGGTGGACCTGAGGAATGAAGACCTTCGTGCATTCCATCACTTCATGAGGATGCCAACCAGCCATGTTTGACCAAGTTGTAGAGCATCTGAGACCCAGGTTGACTAAGCCTAGCACCAACTTCCATCCCAACCTGGACCTGACTGAAAGTGGACACTGACTCTGCGCCACCTGGCCTCTGAACCACATACAGAAACATGCAGTATGTGAGGAGGGTGTCACACAACAGCATCAGCAAAGGTGGTCAGAGAAGTGGTGCAGGGCGATCATCGAAGAATACGTGGAGGAGCTCCATCAAGGCCCCACCACGAAACTAAGGCTGAGGAAACTTGCCAGAAGAGTTTATCAAAGTTGGAACTTTCCCATACTGTTGGAGCCATAGATGGAAGCATGTGGCCTGCAAAGCTGCCAAGCCAACTCAGGTCCAACTTATTTCAACTTACAAGTGGCCTTCTTCAGTAATCATCCTCTTTGCCATGGTTGATGGCTGACTACAAGTTCATCCACAACAATACTTCAGGGCAACGGCGTCAGCTTCAAGATGGCCAAGTATACAACACAAGCTGACCTCAAGAGGCTGGAACGCACCATCATCATGGGTTTTCCAGACCCCAGGACCCACCCAATGACACCACACAAGATGTCCCATTTCATCATTGCGTGATGATGCATTCTCCCACAGAACCGACCTCATGAAGCCGTAACTTCAAGATACCTCAAACCCGTGAAAAGAAGAGAACCGTTCAAAACTACAGGCTGTTTCAGGACAAGACAGGTGGTGGAGAACGCCTTTGGCATCCTGGCCAACAGGTTTCAGATACTTCTCACCACCATGCAGCATGAGGCACATACTGTGAGCAGCATCGTGGGAAGCTTGTCTGCATCCTGCCAAGTCTTCATGCGCACCGTTAACTACAGTGTTAACAGCAACAGACATTGTGGAATGCAGTCAACAAGGGAATGGGACATGGAGCTGTGAATGGAGGCAAGGACGAACCCTGATAGACACTGTGGATGTACAAAGCCCCAACAAGCTTCACGTGAAAGGGAAGAAGCACACAACCCAGACTGAGACACTGGTGCAACTCCCCAGCTGGACAGTGGAGTAGCAAGACAGACTGAATAGATGATTAATGATGCTGTCCGTGAGCCTGTCCGCATAACACTGATGAGATTGTGCCATTATGTTGAGGGTCCTACAATGCATAGGGCATCGATGAAGACGCTTGTTTATTTTGAAATGGTGTTGTCAAGTGAATAAATTGTTATTTGATAATAAAGGTCCATTATATGTGGCAGCTGAGAATGATGTACGCATTAACAGTCCCACCTTATGCCTTGCACTTGAGGGGTTTTATCTATCCCCAACTATCGCTTATCTTATCCATAAGCATGCAAAGCTTAACCATTTGTTAAAAGTTTTCAGCCAACCACTTTACTAAGTAAAAATGAAACCAAGTGTCTAAGCAAAAGATAACCTTTATAACTTGCTTTAAGTAAACCTGTATTGACTATTAAATAAGCAAAATGAACTAAGTAAAAAGTGTCTTAAACAAAGATAAATGAAACAAGAAAACAACTCAGTCTCTGGCACTATTCTCATCACTCTGAGACATGGTCCCATGGTCTCAGCTGTTAAATTGGGCAGGACTGTGGAGGTGGCGTGGCTTGAGTGCTGGGGTCTGAAGGTGCCATTGCGGACATGTCTTGGCCAGAGAGTACAACAGGGTATGGTGTGTTCAGGAATAGCGGTCTGAGAGCTGACTCAGTCCCGGAGGACTGCAAAGCCCTCATTTAGTACCTGAGATTGAGGCACAAGACTGATGAGCGATTGCTCCGCTTGAAGGCTGAGCGTGTGGGTGGAGAAGAAGGAGTTAGTGGGGCTGTCTCTGGTCTGCACTGTGAGGGGTGCGCTGTCTGTGGCATGTGATGAACCTGCGGCTGGACATGCGGAAGTCTGTTTTTCGTGGAAGTCCTGGTAGTCGTAGCCTTAGTAGGTGTAGGGGGCTGTTGAAAAGCCGTGAACACTGCTGACATTCGCCTGGGGTGGATGACAAACTTGACTGGTAGGAGAGTTTTCAGCTGGCCTTGAGGGTTGTGCAGAAGTGCGTGATCTTCTCTCATCACTGTACGGGCCTTGGCAGTCCTGAGGTGTGCTCATGTAGGTGATGAAGGTGTGACGGCCCAAGAGGATCCTCTGTCTCAAGTGACCAACTGAGAGACGAAGTTCTGTGTCTATTATTCATTGTGTCCTGATCTCCAACAGGACACTGTGGTTCTGGCCTCCAGTCTGCCCTCTCTGTCCTTGCATCCTGGCAGTCGGTGATGTCGTAGGTTGGTCTCCGTGGCTGCCCGCTCTTCCTCCATTTGTGACAGGGATCCTGCCAAGTCTGCCGGCATGGGAGTGCAGCTGTCGGGGGGTCTCTGCTGGGGGCCCCTCTGAAGACACCTCCTGGACAGGCTTCGCTGGCTCCTGCTGGAGAGGACTGGCTGCTTGGGCCTGTCTGAGGGAGAGGGGTGTCAGAGGGCTCTCCATCGTGGCGGATCTCACCCCCAGAAACTGCACTGGCCCAGAATGTAACATCTCACAGTCATGGAGCTTGAGGGCAGCCTGCCCAGATTTATTTGAGTGGTAGCTTGCCAACCATGGTGTGGCATGTGCTTCCACCATCCCAAGGAGTAACATCTGCAGGGTACCCAGGCTCTCGCTTGTGCTCCATGCTGCTGCTATCTTCTTGTTTTCGCGATAGAGTCTGTGGCCCTTTCTCCAGAAGTACTCCTCTGCCCATCACGACCCATTCCAGCACCTCATCCTCTGTCCTACGGAAACCGGTGTACTGTTTCCCTCTCTCCCTTCTCCTTCCCTTCCCTCTTCTTCTCATGCAGCCTTCACAGCAAGGGCCTTCACGGGCTTGACAGCAGGGCCCTATCAGGGCTTGAGCAGCAGGCCTTCAGCAGCAGGCTTTGAGGCCTTGGGCTGGTCCACCACAACAGCACACAACAAGCAACAAAGCAGCAGTAGCAGCAGAAGCACCACCACAACAGCAGCAGAAGCAGCACCAGCAGCCAGAACGTACGCAGTTCAGAATCCAGTGCAGGGAGGAGCCTGTTCTGTCCTTCTGCCAGGGGCGGAACGAGTAGGCAATGGTTCCCTCTTCTTGCCTGACTGACGAATACCATGGGATGAGATGTATGTGGCAGCACTTCTTTCATCTGAATGCTGACTGCATGCGTGCTGCATCCTTTTAATTATCTGCGAGCCTGACCAAAATTCATACTTCCCACATGCCATGAACGCTTTTGCATCGATATACATCTGCCGCTTTGCTTCTTATAGCATCCATGATGCATCCACGTTCATCCGCTATGCACTGCCCCTTCCGCTATTTGTCCACTTCGCAATTCTCCCCGGAACCCCTTCATCGTGTCATCCCTTCCAATTCACTGTCATCCGCTAGGCTTCCTATGAACATCCATTTAACATCCCTGCTACATACGACCCCATCACGTTCTTTCCGTTCTCTGTTTATGCAAAATTTTCGCCACTTTTGGAAGAGGATCGGAACAACGCATGGACCACCCGGAGCCACCCCTGAAATTTTGCTCATCCGCTGTGTCCTTTATGCATACGTTTTGCGTCCGTCAGCCAGTGGGACCTCGTCTTAAGTGTTATTGCTATAGGAAGCCTGCAAAATTCTCCTGTTGACTGCAACCCAAACTCTTGGAGATCTGGAGGTGACTGCACTACAGTGTGCTTCTCAGGAGGTGACTGCAATGAATTGCATTTCCAAACATAGAATACAGTATATTTTCTCAGAAGCTACGAGCTGTACTAGTTATGCATCAAGACCTTTTCCATCAGCATGGTCTGAGGTTTTGTCCACAGTGGGACATGCCAAATTCCAAGCAAGCCAAGTTTCCAAACAACCTCTCCAAATTCCACCTCAGTTCTCCCTACTGTGCCTAAATAGTCAAACTGAGGGACCCAGTGAGATATGCATTTAAATCAGAACACTTTTGTGAGTTCTGTATTTGCTTTCATTTTTGAGGGGTTCAGCTAAATATCCTCACCATTAACAGCTGCCACCTCTGCTTGTTCTGGTCAGGGTACAATTTTCTCATGCTGTAAACAGTTGTGGTGAGAAATAGCCAAATTGGTTACACACACAATTCGACATTGTTCTGCTTTGCTCGGATTTATACGGAGTCTCTAATCCATCACATGTAGGCTGTCTTTTTTCAGACAAATTATTTTTCAACTCTGGGGCAAGGAAGATAGGACTCAGACCTTGTGTCGCTTGGAACTTCTTTTTCCTGTTTCAAACTCACAGTGTTGGCCTGACCGAAAGAGCTACCAGCAAAAAAGGGTGTCTAACAAAAATATAACAAAAACCAAAACGTAAATAAAGGTCCTTTAATGCCTTCAACTTGGCATCACTGTTTAATTTTTCACAGTTGAAGATTAAACTATTTTCAAAACTACATTCCAAATGAAAGAATTACAATTCAAATTCAAAGAGCAGATAACGAAGCAAAAACCAAAAACAAACCACACTGAAGAAAGTTCCATGACAGACCAGGATAATTAATTACAAACTCCAAGAAGATAACCAGGTATAGTCCGTTGGAAGAACACCAACCAAGATAAATCTCATCCAGGAATAAAACACTAATTTGTCACCAGCATTTGTTAGCACACAGGTCCAAACTCTTATGCAGATCTCACACCTGCAACCCATGAAGAGGATCATGGCCCTCTCCTCTTGAGTAGAGCACATTTTATCCTGATCCTCTCCTCCCTGCATGCCCTAGAATGGATAGGGCATGGGCCTGGGTCTTCCTCTGACTGCTCAGCCGACTTCTGCCCTTCCTCAGCTTCCTCCACCACCTCTAGAGCCACCCTTCCACTCCCTGTTGGCTGTTCCTCCTCTCCCTCAGAGTTAGTCTCCACCAGGGGCATGACAATAGCTGAGGATCGAAATGAGGGGTCGTTGGTGCTCTCTGAGCTAAGTTGTTTTCTTGCAGATGTTTTGTTACCCAAACTAAGTAACTCCATCAGTGCTAGACAGAGGCAAGGTCAAGAGAAACATCTTACATCTGTTTTGAACAAGCTGTGCTTCGATTAGTTTGTGCTCATTTTCGTGGGCCTGCTCCATTGCATTAAGCCATGATTTGTTTTACCACATGTGAAGGAGTAAAAAAAAACCACAATTCTCATCCCAGCATTATTTTGGAATAGCATTGCTCAAAATTGCTGGAGGACATTTGGTGGAAGATGGACTTTTTCTCCCCCCAAAGAAACCTCCAAATAAACAACATCAACATCGCCTGCTGGAGAGATGCTTCCAAGCTGCCTTATTAAAAACATCTGGAAAAGCTGTGTCCTTTCCAGAGCTTTTGGTGATGTGAACCAGCTATTCATTTCCAAACCAAAGTCTGGGGCTGCAGATTTTTAAGGCACACCCCTCCCTGATTTTTGTTCCCAGCCAAACTGTGCTTTAGCTGTTCCATGCTTGTTCTCCCCTCCTTGCATTCTCCTTCCACTCGCTGACCTTTTTTAATGACAAGGAAATCATATGTCGGCGCAGAAAACAGAGAACCCCTTTGATATCTGTTTCATATTAGTCTAGCCACATTATTATGAAAGCTTGAAAAATGATGCAATCTGGAGAAATACTGTGGCACTTTCATAGCCAGAACTGTGCAGCTCAAGACAGCAAACAGATTCATGAAGAAAGGCAGGGCAGCTTGGAACTGGCTGTGCTTTTCAACCATAATCAAATTTGAAATCAGGAGATATGTTCAGAGTTATTACCCCCACCAACCCAAAGTTAGAATCTTCTTTTAGTAAACAAGGTCCCATGATCAACTCATTGTTTATTGACTAGGCCAGCACCACCTGAGAAAACACAACACAGAAAGATACAATCAAGACCAGGAGTCTTCAAACTTGACAGCTTTTAAGACTTGTGGACTTCAATTCCCAGAATTCCTCCTCCAGTCATGTTAGATCAGGGATTCTGGGAGTTGAAGTCCCAGAATCCTTGATCAAGACCCTTGATCAAGACCAATACATTTTGCATAACCCAGTTGGAGAGAATAGAAAGTACAGCTTGCCTTTCTCTGGTCCAGCCCCAACACATTTGAAACTCATAGCAAATTTGAAAGAAGGAAACTCTTAGTCGGTCAACAGGGGATCTGCATCAGGTACTGGGGCAAGCAAATGCATGGATCTTGTAATGATGTTAAAGCAGAGGTCTCCAAACTTGGTAACCGTAAGACTTGTGGACTTCAACTCCCAGAATTCTCCAGCCAGCCATGCTTAGTCTTACGGTTACCAAGTTTGGAGACCTCTGCTTTAACATCATTACAAGATCCATGCATTTGCTTGCCCCAGTAACTGATGCAGATCCCCTGTTGACCGACTGAGAGTTTCCTTCTTTCAAATTTGAGACTTTAAGACTTGTGGACTTCAACTCCCAGAATTATCCAGCCAGCTATGCTTAGTCTTACAGTTGCCAAGTTTGGGGACTCCTGTGTTAAAGCATAACTTCAGAGAAAACTCATTTGTGATTTTCACTTGGGCGCCCCAAGATGCAAACTACAGTTGGTCCTCAACTTACGGCCACAACTGAGCCCAAAATTTCTGTTCCTAAGCCTGACAGTTGATAAGTGAGTTTTGTCCTATTTTACAACCTTACTTGCCACCGTTGTTAAAGGCCCTGTCCCACTGCACTAACGGATGCAAAGAGGATGTAAAACTTTTTAAAAAATTGCCATCCATTGGAACTCAACTCACATCTGCTGCAGCTGAAAACGGAAAGAGGGAGGAAAGAAAAGGTACACGGAATGTCTTCACAGCATTAGTAGCACGGAAATAGAAAGGATATAAGCGTATGCATCTTGTAGAAAAGTATTCAAAACGGACAAAATGTTTGTATCTGGGATGTATCTCGGATATTTAGGATGTCTGCAGTAGGTCTAGAGTATGTAGAAGGACACCGAGCGGACAACTGATATTTCCTATAAAAAGGGGGAGGAAATCATGTGGATCTCAGTATGAGTCCAGCAGCCGTGGTGTACAGACCTCTTCACCCTTGGTCTTGGTCTTCCACATCATCAATTGTTCTCCACCATGGATCATGACACAGTCTGTGTGGTAGCTGCGATCATTCATCACCAGAACCAAAATCTGTTCAGANAACCAAAACCTGTTCAGACTGTTTCAAGTTTTACACAGAAGGAGAAGAAGGAGACGTCCAAGAGCTGTGTGGGTCCGAGGATGGATCGTGAGAAGAATGGAGTTTGGACTGTATGACCAGTTGATGGTGGAGCTGAGGAATGAAGACCCTCGTGCATTCCATCACTTCATGAGGATGCCACCAGCCATGTCTGATGAACTTGTAGAGCGTCTGAGACCCAGGTTGACCAAGCCAAGCACCAACTTCTGTCCCAGGACCCTGGACTGAAGGTGGCACTGACTCTGCACCACCTGGCCTCTGGAACCACATACAAAAACATGCAATATGCATGGAGGGTGCCACCAAACACCATCAGCAAAGTGGTCAGAGAAGTGGTGCAGGCCATCATCAAAGAATACATGGAGGAACTCCTCAAGTGCCCCACCACTGAACAATGCTGGAGGAAACTTGCAGAAGAGTGGTATCAGAGGTTCACTTATTTCAACTACAAGGGCTTCTTCAGTATCATCCTCTTTCCCATGCTTGATGCTGACCACAAGTTCATGTACATCGATGCTTCAGGCAACGGGTCAGCTTCAGATAGCCAGGTATACAAAGCCAGTGACCATCAAGGATGGGCTGGAACGCAACCTCATCATGGGTTTTCCAGATCCAGACCCCCTACCCAATGACACACAAGATGTGCCCTACTTCATCGTTGGTGATGACGCCTTCTCCCTCAGAACCTACCTCATGAAGCCTACACTTCAAGATACCTCACCCGTGAAGAAGGATCTTCAACTACAGGCTGTCCAGGGCAAGACGGGTGGTGGAGAACGCCTTTGGCATCCTGGCCAACAGGTTCCAGTACTTCTCACCACCATGCAGCATACCCAAGACTGTAAGGAGCATCGTGGAAGCTTGCTGCATCCTGCACAATCTCATGCGCACCCGCTACCCAGTGTTGCAGAACAGACTTGTGGACCGTCAACAAGGGAATGGGACATGGGCCTGGTGAATGGAGGCAAGGACGAAACCTGATAGACACTGTGGATGTACAAGGCCCCAACAGAGCTTCACGTGAAGGGAAGAAGCAGCGCAACCTACTGAGACACTGGTGCAACTCCCCAGCTGGAGCAGTGGAGTGGCAAGACAGGATGATAGATGATTAATGGATGCTTCCTTGAGCTGTCCATAACACTGATGAGATTGTGCCATGTATGTTGAGTGTCCTACAATGAATAGGGCATTAATAAAGAGCTTTGTTTATTTTGAAATGTGTTGATCAATGAATAAATTGTATTGATAATAAAAGGTCCATATGTGTGGCACCTGGGAGGGTGGACCATACAGTCCCACTATGCTTGCACTGGAGGTTTATCTATCCCAAACTATCCTTATCTATCCCACAAGCATGCAAAGGCTTCACATTTTTTCAAAGTTTTCACCAACACTTTATTAGTAAAAAAATGAACCAAGTGTCTAAGCAAAGATAACTTTATTAACTTTCTTGGTAACTTTGACTTTATTAAATAAGCAAAATGAACAAGTAAACTGAATAAGTGTGTTAAGCAAAGATAACCTTTATTAACTTCTTAGTAAATTTATGACTTTATTAAAAAGCAAAATGAACCAAGTAAAGTGTCTTAAGCAAAGATAAATGAACAGTAACAACTCAGTCTCTGGCACTATTCTCAGTCACTCTAGAGTCATGTCCATGGTCTAGCTGTTAAGCGGCAGGGACTGTGGAGGTGGCTGTGGCTTGAGTGCTGGTCTGAGGCCCATTGGGGTGCTGGCCCCGAGAGTACAACAGGGATGGTGTGTTCAGGAAGCTCACGAGAGCTGACTCAGTCGTGAGGTTGAGAGGCCCTTCATCAAGACCTGAGATGTAGGCACAAGACTGATGACAGATTGTCCTTGCGGGCTTGGCTGTGGGGTGGAGGAAGGAGGAGTGTAGTGGGGCTGTCTGGTCTGCAGCTGGGTGAGGTGTGGCATCTGTGGCTGCGATGAACCTGGGCCTGGACTGGGACAGTTCTTGCCTGTGGGAAGTCTCTGTAGTCCTTGTAGCGTAGAGGTGCTAAAGCCGTAGGGAAGGGCTGTGAATTGCCTGGGGTGGAGGAGCAAGACCTGGATGATCTGGGAGCAAGGGAAGAAGGGGCTTCAGCTGTGTTGACACCTAGTGAGGGTTAGTGGATAGTAAGCTGCCTCGTTCATCTTCATCTTTCGTCCCTGCGCTGCGGACCTGTATGCCTCCAGCGTCACCTCGTACGGCACTCACTTACGGCTGTGATGGCTCATGAGGGAGAGGTTGTGGCGTGCTACCGTCTTGGAGGATCCTTTGTCCAAGTGCGTACCAGCTGAGTACGAGAAGTTCGTTCTTGCTGGTCTTTTCTATTGTGCCCTCGATCTCACATAACAGGATAGCTGTTGGTTCTGGGTCCCTCTAGTCTGCTCTCTCTGCCTGATCGTCGACAATCTGGGGGCGAGGGGGGTGGGGGTTGGGTCTTGGATGGGCCTGCTGCTTCCTTCCATTTGAAGGGATCCTCACAAGCCGCGCATGGGTAAGTGCAACGTTGCGGGGGCTGGTCTCTCGGCTGGGGAGCCCTGAACCGCGTGAAAGCTAGCTGGGGCTCGCTGCGTGGAAGAGACATGGCCGATCTGTGGGGCTTGTAACTGAGATGGGCTGTTCTAGAGGGGCGCCTCCTTGAGTGGACCTGCCAAGATGGTTATAGATTACTCGACTTAGTCATGACGATACGATCTTCACGGCAGGACTACTAGTGGGCCGCCTGAATTTTATATGAGAGTTGATAAGTCATTGCGCAATAACCAGGTATGTGCATGTGCTTCCCACAATCCCAGGATAACTCTCGCAGTTTAGCGAGGCTCTCTGCCTTCGTCTCCAAATGGCTGCCTCTTCTTGCCTCTTGGTGTCCTCGATAAAGTCTGTGGCCCTTTTCTCCAGAGGTACTCATTCTCTCTCAGCCATTCCAGCACCTCATCCTCATGGTCTCGGAACGTGGTAAGCTGTTTCCTCTCTCCCTCATCCTTCCCTTGCCTCTTCCTCCCTCTGCAGGGCTTCACCAGCAGGGTCTTCAGGGGCTTGAGCAGCAGGTGCCTTCAGGCTTAGAGCAGAGGCCTTAGCTGAGGAGCTTTGACGGCTAGGTCCACGCTAAGTATCACGCATGCAGCAGTGCAGCAGCAGCAGCAGCAGAGAGCAGTAGCACCAAGTATAGGCAGCAGCAGCTCAAGCACCTAAGCCACCAGCAGCCTTCAGAGTCAGTGCTAGTGGGTGGGATGCTGCGTTGTCCTTCTTGCAGGCTTGAACGAGGAGGCACAGGCTTCCTCCTTCTTCCTGATGACGAATCCATGGTGTTCTTTGAAGATGTATGTGGCACAGTCGGGTTTTTTTACAGTTTTGGGTTGCGTCTTCCTCTGAATGCTGACTGCGGTGCTGCATCTTTTATATCCGCGGAAAGCTGACGCAATTCTACTCCCCGACAGTGCAGTGAATGCTTTGCATCCGCATATACATCCGTCGCATGGCATCCACTTTGCTTCCTATAGCGTCTGGATGCATCCGCGTCACTCGCTACTGCATACCGCTCCTTCCGCTATGCATCGCTCGAATTCTCTCCGAAGCCTTACGGACTGTCATCCACTAGGCTTCCTATGAACATCCGCTTAACATCCCCGCTACATACTACCCACGTCCGTTCTTTTTCGTTCTTTTTATGCAAATTTTTGCCACTTTTTGGAGCGGATGACAATGAATGGAGCCACCCCCGAAATTTTGTTCATGCGCTGTGTCCTTTATGCATACGTTTTGCGTCCGTCGGCCAGTGGGACCTAGCCTTTATTGAAGCAAGTAGCATAGCAATTTCAGCAACTAGTGTAACTAAAACCAGTTGATGGCCTAAGACATTTGGACAGACTCTTTTGTTAATTCCTTTCTAAGGACTTTACTGTGAACTGGCAAAGAAGGCAGTGTTTTCACTGATAATGGATGAGTTTGCAACTTTATGCACAAAATCAATTCCTGAATCCTCTTCAGCTGGAGAACCAATTCTTAACATCTGCCTTTGTGTGTTAAAGAGTGTGTGTTGCCACTTCTACTTGTTCAGGTAATGTAATAAATTAGTTGACACAGCTTCAGCATAGTGTGCTATGTAAACTGGCAACACTAGGTTGTTAATTCCAATTTATGGTCTAGCACAAGAAGACAGGGAACATAATCTACAATCTGCAGGCTATATGCAATGTATCTGTGCCTAACCAGGACCTAACAAAATGACTACTTTTTGTGGAAGATATTTTTCAATGGGTTTTTCACACACGGTGTCATCAGGAAGCTTTGAAATATTACTTGACATTTAATAAAACTTGATTCAATCTGAGTCATTTCAAGGTTTGTTTTTAAGAAAACTGGTCAACTGTTTTCAAGCTTGCTTGCAGCTGGCTCATATTCAGTGGGGTGAAAATATCAAGTAATGGGACATTCTCAGTGCTTTTCTTTGTGGCACTCTAGCTTTCTGTGCCAATAGCTGATGATGTTTTCCGTTCAGCTGAGTTTGACTTGGTGATTCTTGATCACTGCAAGGAATGAATGACTGAGTGAATGAATGAATGAATGAATGAATGAATGAATGAATGAGTGAGTGAATGAATTCTTTATTGGCCAAGTGTGATTAGACACACAAGGAATTTGTCTTGGTGCATAGGGAAACATCAAAATAGAAATTGATGTTGAACAGATAGAATTCACTTTCTTAGGGTCATAGATAGCTCAAAATGGTAAATGCAGCACAGAAATAAAGCATTGGGCTGCAGTGGGTGCTAATAGCGTATTTAAGCAAGCCACAAACCTGAGACAACCAAGCCCTACCAGTATTAAGGGGGACAAGGGTCTTTTCCAGGGCGAGCCAAGAATGTCAGTCTGCCATTCCTGATATGGCAGTATGACGGAGAAACAGCAAAGTGCCCCACGAACCAAGGCAATGAGTAATAATTTTTCAGTATAAATATATAAGCATAAAAGAAGTGGAAAAGTAACAGTACATTTTTGGAAACAAAGACTTATGGACACTGTTGAAATTAAATATAAAAGATACTGGTTGAAATAAACTACTGGACATTTGGATTGGATATAAATGTCAAAGAAAGAAGGGGAGGAGAAGCATACAAAATGGGAGAATTATGTGTCGAAATGAGATTGGAATTACAAGACGTGAAGGAAATGATGAAAGAAAGCTTGGAAATGTACAGTAATATGTTACAAAAATTAGAAATGGTGATTCAGATTGAAGAAGAACAAAGAGATCCAAAGTGAGAGGAGTTAAATAAAGAGGAAACCAGCTTTAAGAACAAGTGGAACAACAAATATTAAAACGGGGAGGGGGATTAAAGTTAAAAAATTTAGGTTTGAAGTGATAATTAAAGGGGGAATTGTTTGGAAAGTTAAACAAAGGAAAAGGGAAATACAGAGAGAAAGATACAGCAGAAGAGAGAAATACAGAGGAAAGATCAAGAGAGGGAGGGGGACAAAATAAATAATTAGAATAAGATGGAGGGGAATAATAAAGGAAAAAGGGGGAATTAAGAGAAGGGACCAGAAAATGAAGGGAAGCAGAAAGCAAACAAGAATGAAAAGAAATTATAAACTCAGGAGAATGACAAACAATGGGCAGAAGAAGAATAGGGAGGGAGATTCTGCAAGACAATGTGTTGTGATTTTTAAGAAAATGGATTTAAAAACAGATAAGATTGGAACTGATTTTTTTAAGGATTATTGTTAAACCAGATATAGATTTTATTGAAATAGATATGGAAATGGGAATTGATTATAAGAATATTAATTAATATTTAAGAAAGCGATGAATAAAGTAAAAATGAATTATGAGAATTGCAATGGAAAGATTGCTATCAGTTTCTATAATTAATTGAATAGATTAATATTTCTGAAATATATAGATGATTTACAAGGTTTTTGAGAAAAAGAATACCATGTAGAATCTGACTTAAAGTAAATATACATATGTGATATGTAGTAGTTAGGAGATTATTGTTATTAATGTAGAATGTGGTAATTAAAAAAATGACTATACTGTGATAATTTTTTGTAATGAATAAATTGAGGGAATGTATAAGGTAAATAGGTGGCAAGCTCGAATTGACAGCTAAAGAGGATAACTTTTTGAATTATTAGAATAAGGATGAAATGTATTGAACAATGAATGGAATAACAGCATGTGATAAAATTGCAAATGTGACAGATAAAAGCAGTATGTGTAATGAATATAAAATGAAATAAAAATATTAGATAATATTGTAAAACAAGACATGAGAATATTTTAAGAAAAATGAAATAAGATATGGATAAAATAAGTATGATGAATTTAATATTTTAGAATATCTAAAGGAAAACAGAATAAGTAATAATGTGATATGAAATTGAATAAGAAAGATGAATATGTAACTATGGTCATGTTTGTATTGAAATATAAAAACATGAAACCACACTGTTTTCCAAGAGATGTTTTTTTAAAATATAAAAATAAAAAATATATTAAAAAACATTGCAACTTTGTAAGGTTACAAAAATGTACTACTTTGCTGGAGGACTGGAATTCAGTAAAATTAGGAGTTCACCTACAGTTGATGAAGAACACTCGCAAAAATTGAGGGTCACTGCTGCAAAATGATTGTGATGTTTTATTGTTTTGGCTATCCCCTATCAGGATGTGATGAAGTTAGAGTAAATGCCTTCTGTGAAGCTACTGTTATATTATAGAGATATATCATATATATGTCTCTTGTGTATGTATGAAATTAGAAAGAGAGAGAGAGAGAAAGAGAAACTTTTTGGAGAAAAATGGTAATGGAAGTTTGATGAATCAGTTCATAAAAGAGATAATATAAAGAACAAGGAAACACCCTCAGAGCCCATTCTGTGCATTTGATGGAGATGTATACAGTACAGGTTTATTCATCAGCAGACTTTCCTTTTCTCTTTGTGCTGCATAAATACATTTGTAATGAGTCTTCATGTAAAGAGATAAAACAGCCACAGGGGAAGGAACACCTCCATGCAAGTGTAATTTCTCTCCCTCCCTCTCTCTCTCTCCCTCCTCCTCCCTCTCACATAGCATGGCCTCCATTCATGCATACAATGTTACCTCTGTAAATATACATAATACCGGTTCAGGCTGGTTTGGATGAACCAGTAGCTACGAGGATCAGCTGAAAGCAAACTGGTTTGGTTTGCTCCGCCGATCAGCTGTTTGGCCCACCCACCCGCCTGGGCTCGAGGCTGTGCTTTATATCTTGTTTTTCAAGCTCAGCTGATTTGCATGGCATGGTGGATTGCCGCACATCAGCTGTTTAACAGACAGGGATTGTTGGAAAAGGTCATTAGCAAATGCTCTGCGCAGTGGAAAAAAAAAGAATTATATATTCTATATTTGTGAAATTACAACACAATACTACAATGAAGCTTTTCTTGTAAACTGTCATTATCTTCTTATATCCTACATTTGTTTCACTTATAAGCACTCTGAAGATAAGGCTCTTTGATCTGGGCCGCAAACCTCCAGATGACCACTAGATGGAAGCAAGCAGTTTGCATCTTCTTTCCCTCTCTTTCTGCTGCTATTTATAGGGTAGGAAACAGAATTGAATGCAAACATATGTTATGTGTCTTCTATCACTTCTTGGCCTTTTGGCTAAGATCTTCCTTCTTGCCAAGCATTAGGAATTTGGGGACTCACAGTTATTGAGAAGGTATGACTCACATATCTTTCCTGTCCTTCAGACTATTTGTTTCTGATCTAGTTTGAATAGCCACCACAACAGATTTCTTTGCACGATATACTATTTCCTGGTAAAATGAAACCATGATTTTCTGAGTTATATTAGATTACACAACATACACTGAACCAACATATAGCTAACCATGTTTTAAGATATGAAGCCAGCTCAAGTGTATGGCAAAAGCCACTTTACTTCCTAAAATAATGTATGAGTTTTCATGAAAATGAGTAGGAGAGGGTTGTGTTGCATCACTGCCATCTACTCTTATATAAACAATGTTCTTATCTGAAACTGGTTTTAACTATCTATATATATTTTGAACTATTAGCCATCAAGATTGACAATGGTTGTGTGGACACATCAGTGAACATGAATGAATCCTTTTCTTTCTTGAGATTTAGCATAATCTGGAATGTTACTGGGATTCAATTTATTTATTTTTTTACATGGACCCTTCACTATTAAACTCTTCCTCCACCCAATAGTTGGAGTCAACAAATCTTTAAGTTAGATGCACTTCAAATTTTAGGGCAGATTTTAATCGTAGCTGTGGTAATTAATTTTTTGCATGATTTGATTATCTGGTATTATGTCCGAAAGCATATACAGTATTTTTAAAAAAAGGTTATCATGATTTTTCCTGTTAAAATTAGGTGTTAACTTCTGTTTATTAAATTTTAAGTTTATTATTTTGAAGTTTTGATTTACATTTTAGTGATGCATTAATTCAAAGGCAGAGGATAAGTTTTGCTTTTAATGAACTACCTTAATTTTCAGTGCTTAGCTGGGTTCAGTAGCAGCTTGCTTTTACACTGTGTATTTCTGCTGCTCAGAAAAGCATTCATGTTCGAAATGTAATGAAGCTTAGGAAAGAGGTTAAAATATGTAACAGCAAAAAGTCCCTTTTCTTTGGAAAAAAAAAAAGAAAGACAATAGGAAGTTATTTCGAGAAATCATTCATGAAATATCTCCACAATCAAAGGCACCACCAACGATTATGTGCCCTTTCCTTTCCTGTCTTCAGCCTTCATTCATGAGTAGAGTGACTCATGGCATGGTTATGCTGAATGGGCAGCAGCTTCCATAGGCCCACCTATCTTGGCAATGACAATATTGTCTGCAGAAGTCAAACAAGTTCATTGAATAAGGAGAGGGTGGGCAAACCCATCAGGAAGTTCCACACGCCTCTCCTTTCAACTTGTCTGGACAAAGCTAGAACAACACTGGCATTTTCTGCCTGCTAGTTGGAGGGGGAAAAATATTTGCCTAGGAAATAAGCATTTTTAAAAGGGTGTAAATTAGGGATTTCTCTCATATCTTCCACGATGGAATTGTTCTCTGTTCAAAACAAACTGCAATACTTTCCTTCCTTCTCCCACACCCATCCCTTTTCTGTCTCTCCCTGTCTGTCTGACACACTCACCAAACTTGCAAGTGGCATGAATCTTGCAAAACTTTGACAATATCACTTCAGTTTTTAGGAATAATTATAAGTAGGCTTAGCCTTAAAATGTTCACAAACATGCAAACACAGAAACACATTTGCTCCAAGGAAGCGTGGTGTGTTATAATGTTTTGAATTATTCAGAACAGGCTTTTATAACTTATTACTCACCCAGCCAAATGCACCCAGCATCTTATGCTAGTGATAATTCATCGCTGGAAGCCTGAGACTTAAAAGGATATAGGTTATTGAAGCTAGCTGAGTGGCTGCATATGGGTCATAGAACTGGTTTAAGAGCAGGATTAAAACTGAGTTGGAAAAATACAGATGACCACTAGATGACAGCAAAGCAATATGGAAAAGTATAACTCCAGTGGTCAACTGGAACTGATAAAGGTAAAGGTTTCCCCATCCAGGTACTCATCTCTGGTTTTTGGCTGAGAGAGCCAGCATTGTCCAAAGACATTTCTGTGGTCATGTGGCCAGCATGACTATATGCCAAGAAGCACAAAACGCTGTCACTTTCTCATCAAAGTGGTACCTATTTATCTACTCGCATTTGCATGCTTTTGAACAGCTAGGTGAGCAGGAGCTGGAGCAAGTAGCAGGAACTCCCTGTCATACAGCGCTCAGGGTCTTGAACCCGGGCTGTCAGCTGAAAACTCAGTGCCTTTAACCGCTGAGCCATCACAGCCCCCACAGTAGTGCTAATGATAACAAACGAATGCTTCAGTTTGAAACCTTATCATGATGTAATACAGATTCGTGCATGGAAATTTTTATTCAATTTTATAATCTAGAGGGGAAACATATCTTAATTCTATTGTTACACAAATAAAATAAACAATGACATACAACTTGTACACTGGTTCTTTCTTTCTTTCATGTCTTGTATTTTAAAGTCTTTCCCCTATTCTTATACTTCTCATGTATTCTCAAGAATACCCCAAAAATGTATACTCCCAGAAAGATCACCCAAGATGTGATGCTAAAGCTGACAGACATCCATAACATATGTGACTGTAGTGATTATAGGAAGGTGCTGGAGGAGGTAAATACTTTAGAGACAATGTCAAAGGAATTATTTCATTCTGTGAGAGAGAAATAATTGATATACCACTCCTGTTTTGTTTTGTTTTTACCAGGAAAACCACATGGATAGACAATATAAAGTGATTGATGACTGAGGAAGGGTTGATAATCTTTTGGAATTGTAACACTGTTAGATTAAAGCCTTCTTTATATTGCCATGCAGAAAAAGAAAATGTAAGAAGCATAAATGTGAGAAACGGCAACAGATTGAAAGTTAAAAAGAATTGACCATCCATTGCCATATTAGGCTCCAGCAAACTGAAGTGCACTGCAATTGGACAATGCAGTCACTTACCAATAATCTTTTAATATGATGGATACTTAACTTTATGTTCCAACATAGTCAAACAGATGATTGTGTTGGACAATCTTTATGATCAAATTCAATCTGAAGTCCCAATACATCATGTGATACTGCTGTGATGACATAAGTTTGACATCCCTGGCATAGACTAAGAAACCAAAATGAAGCAGGAGATTAATTTTTCACATACTGCAATCCAGCATTTCTTCAATGCCTTCATCTAAAAAAAATAGTCATGTCTAGATGGAATATCCAGAAATCAGATTGATGTGTTCTTGGTAGAAGGAGATGGCAGAGCTCAGTTCTCATGGCAAATATGTGAGAAAGATGACTGGAACACATCACAAACTGCTTTTGGAGAAGTTCCAAGTCAAGCTAAAACTGAAGAACAAGGCTAATCAATGTCCATGATATAAATTTGAGCATACACCAACCATTTTCAAAAAGAACATCAGAAATAGCTTTGAAGTCCTGGCCCTCATTGAAAAGAAACCAAAGGAAACATGGAAAGATTAAGAAAGTCTTAAGTATAACTATGAGAAAACACTGCCATAGATTAAAAAACAGAAAAAGGAACTGGGTGTCAGAACAGATGGTAGAAATTGCCAAGAAGAGAAAAGAAGACAAAGTCAAGAAACAAAAGGTCTTAGGAAATAATTTAACAAGAATTTTAAAGAGCTGTTAGGACACAGAAGAAGGTGCACTTTAAGGATCCTGAAGATGGAAATAGATATAGAAAAACAAGAAAAGTCTTCCAAAAGATCTCCAAACTCAGTAGGTGTTCAAAGTTGAAATAGGTATGCTAATTGGAAAGATGCATTGGCCACAAGAAAGCACTATATTATTGATTTCATTATTATTGAGAATCAAGAATCATATAATTGATTATAGAAATTGACCAATTGTGAAATATCTTTACAAAAATAGGAATCCTAGAACATCTTATTATTTTCATGTGAAACCTGTACACAGGCTAGGAAGCTACAATCTAAAGTAAATATGACCAAAAAAAACCTAGCTGACAAAGAAGTTGAGAAGGCTATATACTTCCCCATTAGTTATTAAATTTATCTGATGAATGTATATCAGGGAAGGTTGGACTGGTAGAAGATAAATGTGGCTTCAAAACTGGAGAAAGAAACATCAGTTAACTGCAATGTGCTGACATTTGTTTTATAGCTAAAAACAAATGAACTGGAAATTCTAGTAATGAAAACCAAGGAGCACAGTGAAAAAATGGGATTAAACTTAAACATTAAAAAAAAATCAAACTAACAGTAACAAGTATAGTAGACACCTTAAAACTGACAATGAAGATACTGAAGTAATTACTAGATACTGCCTTTTAGGATTAACTAGCAATACTAAAGAGCCAGATAGGTATTGTAATTAAAGCAGCAGGCTCAAAACTAGGAGATCATGAATTGTAGTCCCACTTTAGCCAAAAAGCCAGCTGGGTAATCTTGGTCCTTCTCTCTCAGCCCTAGGAACCACGCAGTAGTAAACTACAACCAATAGTAAATCTTGATAAGAAATATGTAGTGACTAGTCCAGGCACTCACCAAGAGTAAAAACTGACTCAGATTCAAAAAGACAACAAGAAAGGAACAAGAAATGTACAGCAGACTAGTACTGATACCAAGGAAAACCTTGGAAGAGATATTCAAGTTGCCACAATATGTCTATACCTACAAAACCAAGAACTATGCAGGCAATATTTTTTTTTCCTGTGATATTCTGTGGAAGCAAATGTTAAACTTCAAAGAAATAGGAAAGAAGGAATATTGATGCCTATGAACTTTGGTGTTGGAGAATGTCCTGACAATTCCATGGATAGCCAAATAAGTGAACAGTCTAGAGTTCTCATTCAAGTCATGTATGACCTGATCAAATCATCAAATTTTGAAGACTTCATGCAAAGAGTTAGCTCTTTTAACTAGTTGGTAATGGGAAAGGTGGCAAAAAATAGACAACTAATAGCAAGACAAATGGACCTGATTATACTCATTGTAGGTGTACTGTTGGAAGATCAGCTAGCCCATGTTGAGGATAGAAGACACATAATTATAAGCCTAACCCTAATCTTCATTAGAAAAGAAGTTGGTTGATGTTGGGAAAGATTGAAGGCAAAAGGAGAAGGGGACAACAGAAGATGAGATGGTTAGATAGCATTACTGACACAATAAACATGAATTTGGACAGACTCCAGGAAACAGTAGAGGACAGGGCACCTGGCATGCTGTGGTTCATGGGGTCATGAGGACACGACTTAGTGACTGAACAACAAATCCTAATCCTAACTTTTAATCAGTTTACCTCAATTCACATGCGCTCTCACTAATCCTTAAAATTCTTGTGGAACATAATTTCCTCTTATTTACATTATGGTACATTTCAGAAATTATTGAAACTGAAAGATTGTTGTAATATGTGCAGTCATATGTGCAGAATGAGCAAGCCATTCACTAAGAACATGTCTTAAAATAAGTCATGTTTTGAATGTAACAATGGCTTCATTTGCAATAAGCAATCATCTGTGTCTTTGTGATTTATTGAACAAACTATGTTACGTTGAGTTCATATAACATGCCAAGCAAAACCTTAACAGTATTCTTTACCTTATTTGTGAATTCAGCTGTTCTTAGAACTTACGATGTGTATCTTTTTAAACACAAGCTTTATATCTTCATAATACTCCTCCCTTTGGGCCATCTGTTACTCTCTAGTTATAGGGATTTTTTCCATTCTTTGTTCTAACACCATAATTATTGAATATTATCAGGGGTGTGATCCTATAGGTTCGGACCGGTTCTATAGAACCACTTGTCACAATTCTGCCCAGTTTGGAGAACCAGCAAATCATGCACCTGGCTGGCCCTGCCCCTCCCCTCCCCGCCCAGTCAGTCCTTATTATGCATGTGCGACATTGTGCGCATCGCTGGCTGCATTCTCCCCTGACTGCCCCATCCCACCCAGTCACTCCTTATGGTATTTCTTTTTTTCCCCCTCCCAATGATCAGCTGTGCCAGAATCCCCCTTGCTGTCTGACTGCTTCATCCAGGAGGCTTCCCTGAGGCCCAGGAGGCTAAAAAATGGAGTGCAGGGTAGGTGCTGCAAAAAAAGAAGCCACATGGCCACTCCCACATAGCCACTCCCACCTAGCCATGCCCACAGAACTGGTAGTAAAAATATTTGCATCCCACCCCTGAATATTTTTATGGTATTTTAAGATCATATGTGGCTATGATATTCAAAGTGTTGTGGAGAAAAATAATATATTTAACTATAGGTGTGTATGAAGCTAGGCTTTCATAATACTCTATTTTGATTTCATTCCTTAAGAGTGAGGTAGCACACATCAGACCAGATTCTTTATGGTCTTTTCTCCTATCAGTTAATCCCTTCTCACACATTCAGAAACTCATCCCTTTCCAAAATTTTTACCTAGACAAACTCTCATATGCTATACAGTGTGAAATCATTCAAAAAGATTTAGCTGCATCTCACAAAGTTGCATAATTGCTGGTGTATCTAAAGCTTTTTTGGGGGGTGGATGGAAAATGAAGGGGGAAGGGGAATTGGCTGACCATGGTCTGTCTCCTCACTTGTATGGGTTGCCATTTATAGGAGACAACCAGGCTGAACTCCTGAGTGAGAGGTAAAGTTTGTCATCAATCTTGAGCTTCTTCATGCCCACAACAGATCTAAGTTCAGCCAACCTTCAATTCAGTTGACTCTTATCTTCCACTAATTTACTTTGATCATTAGTAGTTCAAATTCTTGTTGAGAAACTGTAGTCATATGAACTGCCCTGCTTCCTGATTTTTTGCACTTGACACACCACCTCAGATTAGATCATTTGACCATTGGACATTCAGGAGAAGGATCTCAAAACCTTTTGTCCTAAATGATAAAGTAATATTAAAACATATTCCACTGTAATGACAAAGAACATGATGCAAACATGATGATGTTTTCCCAACATATCCAAGAAATCAATAGAAGAATTACATTTTATCCAGAAGAAGCTGTGGAAAGCACTGGTGTCATTTTGAGGAATATATGACACAAGCAAACCAAGAGAAACATTAACAAATCTCAACTAAAACTCACAAAAGAGAAGAAACAGGAAATCTCAGCAGCTGTAAAATAGCGTATAAAGCTGTAAAATAGTTAATTTTTTGAAAAGATTTGATTGATTAAATAATGCAGTTCCCTACTACATTGTTTCTTTAAAATTATGTATACTTATGTGTACTATGTATGTGGTTATGCGTCTGTGTACATACATGTACATATATGTATAAGGTGTCATCTGTTTGTATGGAGAAAGAGAGAAATATGGTTTGTCATTTTCTGATCATTAAATTTCACCCCTGCCAGCTGGTTGTTATCACAGAAATAGAAGGCAGAAAAATACAAAACAAAAAAACTCTACAGATTGAAAAGAGTGGCAGTAAAAAACAAATAGGTACACCATTCACTCAAGAAAATAAATTTAAATTCTATAGCTTCAGAGGTTGTAAAACAACTTTGGTGAATTTTTTTAATAGAATAAATTTATGTTAATTCAATTAAAGTATCAATTGCATCAGATTCCTTTAATTACATGGCTACATCTGTCTATCTATCTATCTATCTATCTATCTATCTATCTATCTATCTATCTATCTATCTATCTATCTTCTATCCATCCATCTATCATCACATTTATATAACCACCTCTCTCATGAAAAAGTGACCAAAATCTCAATTAATAAGGCTCTTAAATCAGAACAGTGATCCAGAAAAGCATATGGAGAACTAGAAATAGTGACACTTTTCTTATAAAACACAATGTGGCTATTCATTTAATGCACCACTGCCTTCAACTGAGTACACATAAAACCACCTTCTTATGTTGCAACTAATCATCTTTATTACTCATGACTAAATTCTAGTAGAAGAATAACATTTTTGAAAGGTAAAAGCTGTCAAAAATAATTTATTTCCTATTATCTATGTATCCCTCTCTGTGTATCTTTCCTCCACTTAGGGAAAAAAAAATAAAAACAAGGCCCCAAACAGATTTGAATTCATTAATAAAATGAGTTATCCTTTGTTAAAATATACCCATAGTCCCAAAATGAGATACAAAATATAATCAAAGACTATAAAATAGTAATAAGTAATGCCATAACCTAATGTACTCCAAATGAAAACCAATGTAGAATAGCAACACCTGTAGAGAATATACTGCTGCCCAAATTTACTTATAAGTCTGGACGCACACCCACACATTACACAGGCATAGTAAGGGTGTGGATAGAAAAAAAAACATGATTCTGAAACTGGGACAAAACATCTCATTCCAAAATTCATTTGGGTCAGCTGCTGCTTGACAGAATGTCCCCTCTCTCAATGTTTGTCCAGGTTACAGATGACAAAATAAAATCCCTGCTAAAAAAAATCTGCCTGTGAAGAAGTAGATTAATACATTAATAAATATGGATATAGATACAGATGATGCTGATTCACATGTATAGATATTATAGATACATCTGTGCAGCATTCATGGAACTCAAATGTTGATTAATAAAAGTTTGCAGAACCTGACCGTGTGAATTCAGGCAAAAACTTTTATCAATAATGATGGCCAAAAGAGGAACAAAAGTCTCCAGTTGTCCTCTAAAATGATTAAAAAAAATACTTTACAGATCAATCTGTAAGTTATCTATAAATAGACCAAGTCTGATGGGCATTACTCTTTCCTCTCCCAGAGATCACCCACATGGTATACCCACACCAGCCTTCCCATCACATCCCCTTCCATTGCTTCTTGCATTTCAATTTTAGTTTTGGCTCTTGATCTGCATTATGCTCAGTACCTATCGACAGCCCTGGAGATAACCTTGGAGAAGTTAGGCAGATGCCAGTGAGAGACAGCAGGCAAAGAAGGATGCATTAAATTCTGATATTCTATTACTAAAGGATTAAACTAGAATAACCAAACTCTTTTGGGATTGTCCATTTTAACTGCATAGCCATACCAGTATGGTTTTTAATGGCACTGGGAAGTTCTCTGTCCTTTAACATAGATATCTAGCTAATGTCAAGTTCTGCCTGTTGTTCATGTTCTTCTTTCTTTGCTTTTGCCTCCCTTGAAATTGGGTTTTGTTTTTGTTTTGGCCAGTAACTTGTTTTGATCAATATTTTTTTTTCGCTAGGCACACTGAAGGGGTGTATGTTTATTCTGATCTGCTGTAGGTATTGATTAGGAGTGTGCTGGGTGCAACTTTAACAGGAAAATGGTAATTTTCCAACAACCCCAGATCATGTAAAACCAGTTGGTCTGTGAACAGAATATTTTGCACTTACTTGATACATAGAGTAAAAGGTGAGGCCCTGATCAAGTGCTGAGCACCTTGCCAGGAATCCAGCTTGTTTACCACGGCAAAGAGTCCTTAATATTGATATCCAGAATAGCTAAAATAGAACTCCCCTCATTATTCACTATTCTCCTACCCAAAGTGTTTAGCAACTGTTCCCTTCCTAGCTCATAGAAGAGCATTTGTCCCTGTATACTGTCACATTTTTGCCAAATAGTAGATTTTATAACATCCCTGCATAGGAGAGACTTTGCTCCTACTTGTTAGAAGAGTCTCTCATGTGTTTCTGAGCTGTTTCTTCTGCAAGGCATGGTAACCAATCCTTCCCATATCAGCTTCTACCCTTAGTCAGTTGATTTTTCATAACTGTCTTGTAAACAGGATGCGAAAACGAGGCAGTCATTAAATGAGGGCTACCTGTACAGAAATGGCCCCATGAAAATAGCATCTGGAAGCAGCATATTTTCAGGGAATCTGGTATTTCACTTCTTTTCTTATATAACTGTAGGATGCTGATTGACATAAAAGGAATGGCACTTTCACTAGCAGCTGGTTGGGTTGGGCTGGGCTGGGCTGGGCTGGGCTGGGCAGGTGATTCACCACAGGAGTCTGAGGATCAGGTATAAAAGACACTAATGAATTCCTCTACATAAACCTAGTGCTTACTCATTGTTTGCAGCTTGAATTCTTGCCTGGAAAAAGATACTATGAGCTGAAAAAGAGATACAGTGATAAACGTACAACTGAAAACATCTCCAAAGTGCCTCTGTGGGTGTTGCGTAATAATTTGTGCTACTTAATATAAACAATGAATAAATGATTTAATTTTTTTTACATTGTGCGTAAGAGAAGATAAAGCAATATCCAGTTGCTTTTGTTGTTTGTTTCCTGTTCAACCTCTCTTCCGGGCATACTTCCTCAAGCTAGTTTCTATTATCAGGCAATGATTGCTTGCATGATTCCCTGCCATGGTCTTTATAAGTATATATGCATACAGATTTTCCAAGTTGACATGGAATATTCAGAAAAAAAGTTTACACCCACCTCGGGTTTATTAATGCTCAGCTGTAACAGTTCACTTAAGAACTCTTACAGGAATCACATCTCTTTTCTTTCATCTAACTCTGTAGTAGAAACAACTGTTTTGAATTAAGGACTCCATATCAATTCATTAAAAATATATTTTATCTTCTTGGATTAGAGCTGGATCCAGCCCTGATCCAGCTATGTAGCCGCTAGCGCACTAAGAGAAGTGGTATGCCTCTTCTAAAGTTTTTGAAGGCAGAGGGAGTTCAATAAAATCTCTTTTTAATTCAAAGTGCTTCAGCTTTTATAAGAGTATAGGTGGTCTTTGACTTATGACCTCAATTGAGCCCAAGATTTCTGATGTTCAGCGAGTTATTTGTTAAGTGAGTTTTGCCTCATTTTATGACCTCTCAACAGAGTTATTAAGTGAATTGCTGCAGTTGATCAGCTAGTAATCTGGTTGTTAAGTCAAATTAGCTTCCCCATTGACTTTGCTTGTCAAGAGATCGCAAAAGGGGACACAGCAAAGGTCATAAGTATGAATCAGTTGCCAAGCATCTAAATCTTGTTCACATGATCGTTATGAAGCTCATAAGTGTGAAAAATAATCATGTCACTTTTTTTCAATACCATTGTAACTTTCAAAGGTCACTTAATGACCTTTGTTGTATTAGACTAGCTGTATTAAAGAATAAATGCTGAGATCAGGAGACTGCGCGTTCTGGTTCCACCTTGGACATGAAAGCCGGCTGAGTGATTTTGGACCACTCACCTTCTCTCTGCCCATTATAACAAGCTCAGATGACAAGCCAGTCAGTCAATTCCTATCATAACCAATGGTTTAACACTCAGATCATCCAAATAAAGCAGACCATGAACTCGTGGGAAAACATTCGGGAGAAGGGGGAAAAAAGGTTAGGTTAAAGATCTGCTCAATGAGGCTGTTGCTTCTTGAAAGGGAAGGCTTCTTTTGCAGACACAAGTATAAACATGAGCTTGTTACAGGGCTAGGTAGAAGAGATGTCCTTTGGGCCCATCCTACATTATCTAAACCAGGGGTTAGCAACCTGCGGTTCTGGAGCAGCATGCAGCTCTTTCGTCCCTCTGCTACTGCTCCCTGTCACTCAAAATATGTGTCACAACCACAATTTATCAAGCCTGGTAGGCCAACCATGGATAACTCCAAGAAAAGAAAAGTTTCCAAAGAAAATAGAACATTTAATGGTACATGGGCAGAGTCAGAATGGTTTGGTGGCTCCTGGTGTTTTCTTTTATGTGGGAAACGGGTCCAAATGGCTCTTTGAGTGTTTAAGGTTGCCAACCCGTGATCTAAACAAAGAAGAGAAAGGTAACTCTACTTTTCAGGAGTGGCTACCTCGATGTATCTCAAATAAGAAAGGTGAAGTCTTAATGTCTTGGTGGATGAATATCCAAGATGAAAATTCCCTTGCTTGACTTCTCTGACTTGTCACTGGAGGCTGGTTCAAAACTAGCCCTTATTTTACTTCCTAGACTACTGGCAGCAGCCTGCTCACTGCCCAGATCCAGACATGGTCAGTGGAGTGGTCTTCTAAAGACACCACTCATATGAATTACACGTTGAGGTATTATTCTCTGAAGGAAGTCTTATTGAGATGAGTCTTGTGACTGAAAATTTTACACTACATGAGATAATGGTTGTTCCTATTGGCTGTTCCTTCCAGCCTTGAGCAAGCATTAAGGGACACTTATCGAAGGAGAAACTTTGGGTTTATCTTGTGTCCACATCACCTGGGTTGCCCTGGAGGTCATCTACTATCCCTCTAGCTGATATTGCTCTCATATCTTTTTTGCCTTCATATATGGTTATTGATATTATTGGCTCTGAATCCTTAACTGAACTGAACTGGGTGGGCCGATACATATGCAGCAGAGAAATGCTCTGAGTTGCACATCACCCTAAAGAAAATATTATTCTGTCTTTCCTGCTCATCATGTTATTATCTGACTAGCTGGAAGATAAACACCTGCTTTTTTTTTTTTGATAAATGTTCCTGTGGGAAAGCTGTATGTACTCCACATGTGTTTATGTTTGAAGCAAGTTTCTTCATCTTCAAAGGGATTAAGGTTCAAACTTAAGAAGACAAAAGAACATACATAGTGTGCACATGCATAGGTAAAAATCAGCAGCCATCATACATGTAGTTATCTTATTTTCTTCATAAATTATATATTGGTGACTTGGTTCATTTTGTCTGGCTCTTTCAGAGTTTTTGTTTGAGTAATTCTAGTGGTTGGCTGTTGGAGCATTAGATGCAATGGCATCCTCTTATATAAACTGTGCTTTGCCTTCTCAAACTGTTTCTGGAGTCTAAGTTATTGATTTGGTTTAGTTGGCATTTTTAATTTTGATGTCATTTATTTATTTATTCAACAAAATAAATTGGTGGCTTACAATATAATGTATTTATCTTTTCACTCTGCATTGCATTCTCTTGTGCCCTTTTGTCTGTGGAAATACACTACATGCAAATAACTATGCTGTTTGGTTTGCTAACTCACTCTTTGTGTGTGTGTTGGTGTGTTTTTTTAACTGTTTGTGCAATCCATGATACATTTTGCTACAAAAACATATTGGTTCGACCTGTTTGCTAAAGTTCTTTAGCAATTCAAGTGTAAAACAAAAGTTATTTTGCTGAGCTATAGCATATGCATGATTGCTGATTATGCTTTTGTATGATATGCTTTTGGGTACTGACATACATATGTATGTGTCAGTAATTAGTCATATTATTACACACACACACACACACAAATAGTTTTTATATCAGCTAACAGATGAACCTCTCTGGATAATTTACTAGAAAACTCACTAAAATGCAGTTTGAACAAAAACACAGACTGTACTATAAAATCAAATAAAATGTGTAATAACAAACCCATACAAATGAGGCAGCAAGATAGTCCTTCAAACTCTAAAGCAGTACAAATTACAATACAGTTAAACCCAATTAAAATTTAATTAAATTGCCTCGGAAAATAGAAAAAGTTTTAGTTGCTACTGAAATAATGTTAATGTGGGTGCCAGTTAACCCATGCCAAGAAGAGAATTCCATAAATGGTGTACTACCACAGAAAAATGTCTCCTTCAAATAAAAATCCATTTTACGTACTTTGAGGAGGAGATCTGGACAATGACATGTAAATCTATTTTACATATATATATATTATATTTATATGTAAAATATATTTTACATATATTACATATAGTATATAAATAGCCGCATCCTAGGCAAGTATGTTTTCGATACTGGACAACATAGTATGTTCTTAACGTAAAAGATAAGATTCAGGCATAGACCAGGGGTCTCCAACCCTCAACCCCTGGACTGGTTTTGGGCTGCGACATGCCAGCAACCAGGCAACACCAACAAGCAAAGTCCCATCTGTGGGATGCAGGTAGCACACAAAACCACACCACCTTTGGTCCACTGAAAAACCTTTCTCCATGGAACCAGTCCCTGGTGCTCAAAAGGTTGGGGGGCACTGGCATAGGCAACATATACTTAGAAAGAAGAGATTAGTGGATTGGATAGTTCCTTGATTGGGCTGTTGTTTACTCTAGCTTATTAGTCTGACTGATAGTTTCTTGATTGGGATATTGTTTGTTTCTTGATTGTTGGTCTAGTGTTAATCTTGGTGTTAATCTCTGTGTGTTTGTTGCATTTGGTGAGGGGGTACTTAAAAGTCTTTTTATTTCCTTTTGGCTTTTTGATTGTCTCTTTTGAATGATATGTAGATACTGTTCATCTGTACCTGCCTGTTGATGGTTGATTGGTATAAGTGCCAAACTTCCAGAAATTCTCTAGTGTTTTGAGAGACTTGGCTTGATCTAAGATGGTGTTTCCCAGGTGAAACTATGGTTAAGTGTGCCCATGTACTTTTTTATCATGTCTTCTGACTACTAGTTGGTGTTCATAGATGCTCATAATGAGCTTACAATTAAATCAATTTTTACACAAGCTATTATGCAAAGAAATAATACCCTGGCTATTTCTCAGAAACAGAAAAAACTTCCCAGCTTTTCCTTCCCTGATCCTCATTTCCCCTGAAATAAGCTAATTTTAAGGATCCAATTAGCACTACATATATATCTATATCTATATCTATATATATATACATATATGTTTTTTTAAGCTCTCGCGGGTACTTACATTTGTGCTGTTTAGCTTCCTTCGGGTCGTATTATCCCACATCATTTGTAGTTCTGTTAAATTGTAGCAACGTTTCAGCAGAATCTCATCTGCCATCAGAAGCCTGATGATGCAGATGAGATTCTGCTGGAAACGTTGCTACAACTTTAACAGAACTACAATGACATGGTAATACCCGAAGGAAGCTAAACACACATACATATAAATGTATATATATATATAATATATATAGTTTTATATATATACATATATATTGGTTTTTTTTTCACTAGTCCAACACATGAAAGCCACAGGTATAAACATCGACTTCATGCACCAAAAACCCTAGCCACTATAGAAAACCCCAACCACAGAATCATCAGGGAAGCCATAGAGATTGAAAAAAGACCTGAAAGCATGAATAGAAAGATGATTCCACCAGACTGTCGATATTTTGGAAGCTGCACTCTCAAACAGAAAGCATACCACACCAACAAGCAGCAAACACCTGGGCACAAACAGACTCCCCCTGAATACCTCCAGCTCAAACACACCCCCACCAGGCACCCAGATGAAACCTAGCTTCTAATGGATATAGCCGTCCTTTCACGCGAAAGCCAACTGCCACTGAAAGCCTCCAATACAGGAACACAGTGTTGCCAGCCAATCAAAGCCACAAAACAGATCAGAAAGAAACCAAAACACCAATCAAACAAGCTCCAAGAACAATAAACACAGACCAAAGACTCACAAACCAATCAGGATATATAAAAAAAACCATCCTGCACAGCAGTAGGCTAGCTTCTACTGCTTTAAAACTAACGCTTAATTTAAACTAACGCTGTATAACCTGACCCACATACCGGAACTCAATACAAAGCCTATTGATGGAGATGAGATTTCTGCTGAAATGTTGCTACAACTTTAAAGCACTACAATGACGTGGATAATACCCGAGGAAACTGAACGCACACATGTAATACCCAGCGAAAACTTAAAAAAAACTATATATATATATTATATATATATATATAATATATATATATAATATAATGTAGTATGTATGTATGTATGTATGTATGTATGTATGTATGTATGTATGTATGTATGTATATGTATATGTATATGATGTACATTGAGGCAGCAAGGACACTGTTTCTTTAAAAGGGAGTATTATTCTTACAGAATACTAACTATTTCATATTTAATTGTGATTTGGGGCTTTCTATTTCAGTTACACATAAGACTCAGTACTGGGAAGGAAGTATAGAGAAGGGACCAGAGAAATGTTTATATAACTTGTTCATATAATTAATTATTATGTATAATTAAATATTCTTCAGTTCATTAGTGTTATACCATTATGCACTGTTCACAGCAATGCATAAAAAAGAAAAGAGCCAACAATAACTTCAGTGACCCAGATACAACCAGATGCAAGAGGAAAGAACTTGAAATGTGATTCAATGACATGAACAAAGTCTTGATGGTAATGATTGTAAATGTTACAGACAAATGTAATAATCATCATCATAATTAGCCAAGGTGAGTATACATCATCATTTCTTTTAAAAGAAATCAAAACACTATTTATGCATGGAGAAGATCATTATCCTTGACAGAAAGTTGACCAAGTAATTAGCAACAGCTGTCCTCTCAAGTTAAAGGCAACATGGTCAAATTTTAGGAGAAATGATAGACAAGTCTTACAAATTCTAGAATGTATTCACAATACAGAAAGCGAAGTAACATAACACTGATTGAAAGCATGTCTTTTGCTGCTGTAACATGGTTACTGGGGGGATTAAAAAAAACCCTGAAATGGTTACAATAGCTGTCATGATTTAGTGCCAAAGGCAATGACCCTGAAAACTTCAAAGTAGATTGCAAGATCATAATCTCACCTTTGAATTCCAAAGGTCTTGGAACTGCCCAAGAAAAATCAGTGAAATGGAACTGCTTCTGATGAGGCGAGGAGCTGAATCTGATAAAACTGGGTTGAAAATCAGAGTTGCAAATTTCAGTGCACATAGATTTTGGAGTCTGCTCCATTGGCTGGAATAGATTATTTGGTTGTGAAGAGTTAATTCATTAACATGATTAATTCACTATAAATTGGGCACACATCTATATGTGGACCTGATATTTTGCCAGAAGGAACATTATCAAATCCAAGATTGCTGCTGTTGTTATTTTAAGAAGTGGTGACATTTTTAGAGCTATCCAGGCAGCAAAGCTGCATTGAAATTATATTTAAAAAGTGTCATTCTTAATTAGAACATTAATATATATTTCTAGAATTAGTATTTTAGAATGGTGGTAATAAGTTTTGAAGCGGTACTTTATTTTTAAGATTGCCCGTTTTTGTATCCATCCTATAAATTTGGCTCTGTTTTGCAGTTTTAAGCATGTAATAATATTCATTTCCATGAAAAGATTAATTAATTACTGCTTCCTAGTCCCTCTTAAAGCCATGGGAGCAGGTTTATTTTCCTGTCTATCATTGTTCTGCTTCATCGATTACTATTTAAATGAATCTATGTTTTATTTTTATTCTGGGGAAAAAAGGCTCTTCTCTAATTACCTTAGCTGTGATACCCGAATCACTTTATCACTGTTATAATGATTTATGATTAATGAGCTGTACGTTCAAAACTAACCTAATATCCCAGATGATATGTCAAAGGTGCTTTTTCAAAAGGCAACTGGACTGTTTTTTTCCTTGAGGTAGAAGAAAAAAATGTTTTACTTCTCATCTAAGAAGCTTCATCAGTTTTGAATTGGTGAAGAACCAATGAAGCTCCTTGGATGAATAAGCGAATTGTTTTCTTCTTCTTCTTCTTCTTCTTCTTCTTCTTCTTCTTCTTCTTCTTCTTCTTCTTCTTCTTCTTCTTCTTNTCTTCTTCTTCTTCTTCTTCTTCTTCTTCTTCTTCTTCTTCTTCTTCTTCTTCTTCTTCTTCTTCTTCTTCTTCTTCTTCTTCTTCTTCTTCTAGGAAAAAACAGTTCAGCTGCTTTTTGAAAAAGCACCTTTGAGACAATTATGACCTGGACAACTGAGAATCTCCACAAACACCCCAGAGGATAGTTAAAGCATGCCCAACCTTTCCTAGCAGATGTACAACTACTAGATCTGCCAATCAGACAAAATCTAAGCTCCCTTGGTGAAGCCTTGTCACCTGGCAGAGCTTCAAAAGCACACATTTTTAGTCATGAGTCTCTGCCTTATGGAACAGCTCCCGCCAGAGATTCAGATGGGCCCATCACCATTGGCCCTCAGAAAACTGGTGAGGACCTAATTTTGCTCCCGGGCACTGGGGCCAGTGGTTGATAGAACAGAGGAGTGGTAGGTAGATGGATAATAGTTTTTATTGGGGCTTCAGTGTAATTTATTGCTTCAGATGGTTCTTTTATTGGATTGGGGTTTTATGTTGTCCCCCACCCAGAATTCCATTTAATAAATAAATGGCCATATAAATTTGTGCCACAACAAAGTATCTAATGTTTAGATCCTGAACCTGTATTCAGCACAGTAGAGTTCTGTTTTGTCCGGAAAAACACGAGGTAGACCGGGTTCCAACAGCAAAGTCTTTATTGTAAGCCAGGATGTAGAAGGAACATTGGCTCAAGCCGCGCCGGTCTTTTATACATTTTTTCCCGGCCGGCTTTGCAGCCAATGACAGTTGTTTGATTTTGCCCGCCTTCCCGCGGCTGCAGGGATTGGTTCAAAGGAACCAGAACCAATCCCTTTTCGTTCTAAGTAGCCAATCAGAATGTATTATTTGAAGCCGGTTATTTGCATACAGAACAAGTTCTGCTTTAGCTTTGTTCTGAAAAGGATCTCCATTCATCCCAGTGGCTGCTGAATGTATACAGGTCATATAGATTGCTTTGGTTGAACCTATTACTAAGGGCTGTCCAAAAGAAGGGCTCAAACTATTCTTCCAGGCCACTTGATGGTAGGACAAGAAGCAATGGATGGAAACTAATCGAGGAGAGATTCAACCTAGAAGTAAAGAAAAATTTCCCAACAGTTAGAACAATTATTTAATGGAATGACTTGTCTCCAGATATTGTAGATGCTCTAACATCAGAGGTTTTTAAGAAGAGATTGGGAATCCATTTGTCTAGAATGGTACAGAGAATCCTACTTGAACAGGGGTTGGACTAGAAGACCTCCAAAGTCCCTTCCAACTCTGTTACTCTATAACTTATCATCAAAGAGTACTTTGAGGCCTCTCTTTAGTGTATAATGTCCTGAGTACTTCGAAAGGTACGAACAGGATCAAACAAATTGCCTTTGGCTTCTCTAGTTATTCTCCACTCTGGAAGAATGAGATATTGTTTATTGTATCTCAGCTCATTTGTCTTGACTTCCAGGAAGATGGACGCGGTTTAAAGAAATGAATACATGAGCACGTTTTTCTGCATCATAATTTATATTACTTTGCATAAATTTTAAAGTAGAGTTCCCTTGGGGAATAATCTTCAGGTTTCCTGATTGTTTACTAGATCGCAAACTATATCAATGAGCACTGATTTTTCCTTCCGTAATTTTTGCTGTTTGGTGATTCTTCTTATTCTATTCCATCCTCCAATTTATATTCCTTTCTGCTTGCCTTTCATGCTGTCTTTTGCTCCAACTGAATTTCAGTATACAAGTTAGTATTCTTTTAAATTTTATGATTCATATGCATAACTGGGGTGCTGACATCCAAAAATCCTTTTTTATTTGGCTTCAAGTGTAGTTCGGTTCAGCCAAACACCACATCTCTAATAAAAGTCTACACTAAAGGAAAGATGAAAGTTACTTTTTGACTCAGCCCGAGCTGTGTCTGACAACAGCAATTAAGTAATTTAATCAAAAATGATATTGGCCTTTCTGCCAAGCACACCTAGGCTATGATCCAGTAAGTGGATTGCTGCTTTGGGAGTTAGGATGTGTCTTGTTTCAGACTTCTCTTCTTAGTTTTTCATTTTATTATTAGTCTTTTGTTTTATTTTTTGCTGTTCTCACCCCTCCTCTCTCCACTGCCAGTTGGACCTGTTCTGGCAGACTGTAATGATGTGTGGGAATGACCTTGGGAGAAATGGGTGGGAAGAATTGCTGCCTAGGGGATGGTCAGGTAAGAGGCAACACAGCACACAGATGCATAATGGGAGAAGAAAGGGACTCAGAAGAATCCCATCACTGTTCCCCCCGCCTTCCCCCAAATTCACTGGCTAGAGATTCGTATTTTCAGACTTGCAGGCTTCTGTTAATGTAGTCCTACAGTAAAATAGATTTAGTTTATCTGGTCATGTTTCCTGTCTAAAGTACCTGAGATAGTTGAGACAGTCCTTAAAAATAACAACATGATTACAGCCTTCTAGTTTAGCCAAAAATATGTACATATAAAGCTAACATTTCTGTCCAGAGGCAGGAATGATTAATCAGCAAAATGACTAAGCAGAATTTTTATTGCATAATCTTATGAAGCAGTGCCATAGTGAACATCTTCATTTAATTTTTAGCAGCAAGATAACTTTGGTTTGCATGCAAGAAGCCCTTGTTACCCAGGTAAGAGATATAGGTAGTCCTCAATTTACAATCACAGTTGAGCCCAAAATTTATGTTGTTAGACATTTGTTAACTGAATTTTGCCAAAAGTGTGAAAAACAGTCATAACTCACTTTTTTTCAGAGGTGTTGTAACTTTGAATGGTCACTAAATGAACTGTTGTAAGTCAAGGACAACCTGTAGCTACTAGCTTCTGCTCATTCTCCTTCCATCTCCATTCCTCGACACTTCTGTAGTTCTTTTTCCTTATCTGATATGGCAATAGATATAAATGAATTTTGGAGGCAATTGGTTAATTTATGTATTCATTCATTCATTGATTCATTCATTCATTCAATGTGTATGTCTGCCCATATCTATATGTAACTCTGGATAGTGAACAAAATTAAAATACAGTAAAATAATTGCAATAATACAAACATTAAAAGACACTGCAGCCAAGAAAATATAATATCCTTTAATCGCTAATACAACCTAGAAATGACTATCTGCAGATACTCAGGGTCTCAGATCTGGACACAGACCTAGATCTTTAAGACCTTATGAAAGACCAGTAGGGTTGGGGCCACAGTGGGATATGATGGCCAATGTGGCATGATTTATTGTTGAGCAAGGCAAGAGAAGTGGCAGCAGAACTGCAGGAAGTAGAGGGACAAAGAGTTCTCAGAGGTGCAACATGTGTTTTAAAGTTCGAGTTGGAAGTATTGCCTGTGGAGAACTAGCCTTTGGGCTTCAGTAAAGAGATAGAGGCGACCCTGGGGACAACAGAACCTTTTCACAAAGCACTTTACTCAATCTCTGCCCAACTTTCTTCCTAAAATTTCTTGCAAGGACTAGCAACTTCCAATATGGGCTGTAGAAACTGCTGGCCTTTGGGAGGTTTTGCAGCAGGAGGAGGAAGCAATGAGCTACCTGCAGTGTGTGAAGCCCTAGAAAGTAGACTGGTCATTCAAAGGCCCCCTGCTCCTGAGATGCTGCAATGTACAAGGGACAAGGCACAAAGCAAGGCCCCGGTCCATAGACCCAGTTTGAGATACTCCAGGGTTATGCTGAGCAGAGAGCTGCCAGCCAGGCTGTGGTTGGTTCAAGTCATAATCCACTGCTTGTGCCTGCCTTGCTTTTGCTTTTATGGGACACCACTCCCCCACAAACTAGTCTGTGCCTTGCAGTACATCTGGTAACTGGGAACAGACAGTAAGTTGAATCTGGTGTGCGGCATCCCATCAGGCAGGCAGGGCAGGCTGTCAGATTATATGGTGGACTGACAAATTGGGTCAAGCTGACCAGGAGCCTAGTAGCTGGGGTGGTGACAGCCATGGTGAGCTCATGCCAACAGAGTTTCAGAAGATGGTGAAGGTCACTTGGGGAATGATGGGAGGTGACAGAAGTAACCAACAGAGTTTAGGGTTGATAAAGAGGTAGAGATTGAAGGGAAACAGGCAAATGAGGGGAGTTGAAGTGGAGGCGAGCATATCAGGGCAGGAGTTGTGTGAGGCCTTTGCTTAACAACTGCAACTGGGACTATTGGAACTGCTGTTGCTAAGCAGTGCAGTCATTTGATATTTTGCCAATCATTTCTCTTAGCAATGGAAATTCCTCTCCAAATTAGGGTCCTTAAGCAAGAACTACCTGTAGATTAATGTGACACTGGGATTTCGGGCTCAGAACTTTAGATTAAAAAGGAGGGGGGGGAACCCAACATCATTACACAGTATACTCCAAAGATACTATACATGGAAATACTGCTAAATGATCTAGAAAAGTTAAATGAGCTATTTAGCAGTCCTATATTATCTTTATATTAGCCAGAATAAGAAATCCAAATTTCACTTTGCATTTTTCAACAAAAGTGCAAAATCTCACTTAAGCAGACATTTAAAAAAAAAGAAATAGTGTAAGTCTCCCCATAAACATTTAAAATTTAATGTAAGTTTTTAATCTTCATTGTTTCCCAAAATGCCTTGATTTGATATCCAAAAGTTAAATAAACCGACACAGAATATAATTTGTCACAACCTTACTATTTAACACTTATATAGTGTTATTTAACACTTGTTATAGTGGTTCATTAATTAATTAATTTGTTTCTCAACTTCATACGGCCACACAAAGTGGCCGTATAAATATCTCACACAAAGTGACTCAGTGACATGCACATGAAGACATTTCGCAAATAATTAAAATAATAAACATTGGTAAAACAAGACTATGAGGGAGAAAATGTTTACATGCAGTATTGTTACCAAGAGATCCCTAGGCTTGTTGAAAAAAAAAAAAAAACANGAGATCCCTAGGCTTGTTGAAAAAAAAAAAAAAACACATTTGAGAGCTTGAGGGAAGGCAATAAGAATTGGAGCTAACTTTACTTCAGGAGGGAAGATGTTATGGAGGGCAGGTACAGGACTCCTCCCAGTTCCCATCAGATGAAACTGCTGTGTGAATGATGTGTATCTACCATACAATTTTGCCACTTTTCTTAGATACAATCCATTTTTGGAGCAAAAATTCTATGAACGATCATGGTTAAAACCAGCCAGTTAAAATCCATCTGGTGGTTAAAATCCTCTCCTGCCAGACCTGATGAGATGGATAGATGTACTAGGAAAGAGGCAGTCCCTCAGAAACCTAGACCGAGGCCATCAAGCGATTTAGAAATCAAAACTAGCATCTTGAATTGAACCTGGAAGTATACTGGCAAACAATGAAGCTCACAGAGCAGAAGTGGAATATGGGTCTAGCTAGAGACATTTTGTACCAGCTAAAGCTTCTGGATACTCTTCAAGAATAGCCTCTCCATCACTGGTGGAACATGGAAGAGTTGTACATTCAGCATGTGACCAGGGCATTGAACAGAGCCACATGATCCAAAAATAGGTCTAATGAGGCACAAAATGAAGTTTTGTCATGCCACGACTCTCACCTGCTCCTTAAGCAGGAGTTGTGAGTCCAGATGGACTTCCAGATTGCTCACCAGTCCATTTGAGGTAGTGCTACCCCATCCAAAACCAAAAGCAATAAAGTCCTGGATTCATTAGCTCCTAAAACCCAAAGCCATTCAATCTTCTACAGTTCAGCTGAAGCCTGTTGTTCTCCATCCAGACCTCTACAGCAGGGATGTCAAACTCAATTTCAACGAGGGCCCCATCAGTGTTGTGTTTGACCTTGGGGGGGGAAGCTGGGAGGTGAGCATGGTTTGGGGGTGGGCATGGCTTGTGGTGGGTGTGGCCAGGGGGCATGGCCAGTTCATTGTCATTTGTTGAGACTGTTTCCAGCCCTCTCCCAGCGAAAATGGAGCTCCCCGAGAAAATGGAGCCTGTCCTTTATTGTTTCCAGGGTGCTCCATGGTCCAGATCTAAGCACCCTACAGGCTGGATCTGGCCACGGGATCTGAGTTTGACACCTGGCTCTACAGCATTCAGGTGAGAATATTCACAGGATTGCTTAATTCGCTAGGGCTGCAGAGATATAATTGAGTATCATCAGCATCTTGATGATGACTTGCCCCATGGTGACTGATGATCTCCCCCAGCAGTGAATAATTTATCTAGGTATTTTTTCCTCCTTGCAAGACCCAACATGTTTTAAATAATTATTTTTTGTTTTTGCTATTGGCTTCCATTCATATTAATAATTTCATGTTGTCTATGAAAATTTTCCCCAAAGGAAAATGTCTAGAAGTTTTATGTAACCTTCTTTTGTACTTTGTGATCTACATACAATTAACTGGTTGCTAAATATAGGCAATTAAATGCTTAAAATCTCCAAATTAAATGAGCGTTTCTAGTTTCCACCATTATCCTAACTTTCTCTTTCTGTCTTTTGCTATGAAAATCTCCAGAATTTTCATAAAGTTTCTGGAGAATACATGATATGTAATTATTTCTAATTACAATTACTTCATTTGGGATTTTACTTTTGCACAGTGACATCTTGTGGGCTGCAAAGAGATCTTTCAAATGGGGTCTAGGAACATAAATCTGACAGTTGCCTAAGTTAAGTACTAAGCCAAAGTAGAGACCCACTTTCTCTCCAGATCTTGCTGATCTCTAATTATTATCTGTGAACAGTGGCTATGGAAGCTGAAGCTGAATGCATCTGCATACTCCAAAAACATCAAGAAGGACTGACTTGCTCATTCTTGCTTGTTTTGTTGTTCAAAATTTTAAAAAAAATGTTGATATTATTGGATAGCATGTTGGCTGGAGGGATTTTTTGTATCTTGGCTGTACTAGGTGTGAGACTAACACGAGGCAACTGAAGTCATATAACTAAGATTAACATAAATAGCAAGTCTCCACGCTAACATATTCCTGCTTTTCTCTCTCTCTCAATCTAATTTACCCATTTTTTGAGCCACACTTTCTACAGGACTCAACTTGAAATATGGCCATACAGAGCCAAATTCCATGGAAGCTTATTTTAATGAAAAACTTACAGCTGCGGTGAGACTAAGAAAATAATAAAGATGTGAATGAGATAATAACATTTAAATGAAGTCAGTGGGAACATGAACACAAAAGAAGCAAATTAACCTCCACTATTGGGATGCCTATCTTCCAGAAATATTCCAATGAAGCTGTATTATATCCCTACTCTTGCAAAGGAGATATGTTAATTATGTATGGATTGACACAAAAGCTTTACACTATAGTTATAAATTTTAAAAAGCATGCTTGGGGAGAAAGTACCATGGAGGTCCAGTTATTTTACGGTCTGTTTTATCCCTCAGGCTTAGCATAAAATAATAACATGTTTTTATCAACCTTCTGGATCATTTTGTTGCCACTGACAAATAGCAATAGTGAAACATGAATACTCAGATTGATATCACTTAATATTCATCTTGGAATTCAATTCTCCTACCCATAATCCTACCCATTAAGACATACATAATGAAAAATACAGTAGATAACATATTCCATGATGTGATGCAGTAAAAGAAGGGAACAAATAACTTGAATAAGAATGTACAATTAAAAATAATCCAGCTCATTGAATATTTGAACTCAACAGCCCAATTAGAACGTGACGAAGCAGTAAATCTTTAGGAGTTGGATTTAGAGTTGAAATGTCCTTTCTAGAACATGACAAAACAAAGAAAACTTCACTGAGGAAATTGTACTAATATTGTAGGGAGATGTGAATATATACATGGAGTATCATGTGGCTGCCTTACAGATCCCTTCTGGTAGGGCTTTATGCCAGATGATGGCTAATACATTTTTTTCCCCTGGCAGAAGCAGCTGCAATCCCCTTTGGCGAAATATATTGAAGAATATACTAATGAAATGCACTCCAATAGTCACTAGGTGTCTGTGAACATTTTCTTGCCTTGTCTATGTGGATGTGGTTTGAATAATACAAATTGGGAACCCTCTGAGTGATGGAGCTCTCTCTCTCTCTCTTTCTCTGTCTCTCTCTCTGTGTTTCTCTCTCTACAATATCTGTAATACCATCAAACATCCACATCTGCCTGTCCCAGATCCTTGGAAAGGACTCAATAGGTAGACAATAATATGTTGAGCAGGAGTAACTTTTATCATTTCTGCCAAAGCAAATAAACACCTGCATATTTTAACCTCTGGTCCTATAATTATTTTTAGTAAATTGCAACCAATGCCCATTTCTTTAACTGTCTGATTATTTATAATCTATCAGATTAACAATATGGAAGAACCTTGACAGTTAGAAGTATCTAGAAGTATTTTTTTTTTAAAAAAGGATAAGTTTTGTGACAGAAAATATACTGAATTCACAGCTGGCACAGAGATGTTACTTTACATTGTTTGGATGGTGTTTTATTGTCTCTAAATGCTAGATTGAAGGTGTGGGGCTCACACTGTCTGCACATGTGCCTACTTGCTTCCAATTTGGCTAGGCCATGTATTTACATATAAACATATATTATGAAACAAAACTATACCCAGTACTCTGTTTCCTCACAGAGAAGATAATCTTGTAAAATTGTTGTGGAACTTCCTATTGCTTGGGCTATTACGCAACAATATCCACAAATGATATGCTTGTAGTCCAACCAAAAGCAAAAACACCACCATCCCAACTCTTCCATTTATTTTCTAATTTGCTATATAAAAATTATCAGCTTGGTTGTTCCCTGCTGATATACTGATAAATACTAAGTGTGATTAATAAAGTTCTGACTCCTTATAGAACATAAAGAGTTCCCTAATTTTTTTGGCAAGGCTGGAACAGTAAATAATTGCTTTTGTAGGCATTTTGTCAGCTAAAGTAGGAATGGGAAAGTAGTAACAGCGTGAGATTGGGGAAAATATATTTCTGAAGTGTAGCACAGTCATAGCATCTCTTTTTTCATCAGCTTATTATAAGTAACTTAGGTCAACTGAATGGCAGTAATAAACTTATGCCCAGGGGTAGGTTTCAAATAACTTAACAACCGGTTCTCTGCCTGGTTGCTGGATAGGTGTGGCCATGGTGGGCATGGCCTAGTTGGCTTCCTGCAGTGAAAATGGGCCGCGGGGGGACCATTTCTCCCTCCCCGGGTCCAGAAGCTCTCTGGAGGCCAGCTTCTGCAACTTCCAGGAGGCCCGCTTTTCACCTTCCCTGAGCTCTGGAGGCTTTCACCGAACCTTTGGGAGGGCCCTGCGATCCAAAACATGACATGTGGGGACTCCTGGGAGGGGTTGGGTAAGTGGGGCCAGCTAGGGGTGCGATTTGCCAGTTCACTGAACTGGCCATAAAATTAACAACCTGAAATTAAAAACCTTCAGTTTTGCCTGAACTGGTGTGAACCAGTAGCAGCCCACCCCTGCCTTTGCCTAATTTAATTATATTCTTTATAAATATAAAGAAGACTTATGATTCTACAGAAGGCTGCAGTAATGTATAGCTAGGATGTCATGTGTTCATAAAAGATCGGTCTTTTTAATGCTTCAAAAAAACTTCAAATTCTTTTTGACCTTGCAAATCCATCTGATAGAACAGCCAATTATGATCCAAAATGGAAAAATCCAATAGTAAAGAGGCCCAAAACCAAAGAAGAAAAAAGGATAAAATAAAAGCAAAATAAAAATATTACTAGAATTGAAATATATACAAAAAGGCTGGCGAGTAGAGATTTCACAAGTATATATATATATATAATATATATATATATATATATATATATATATATATATATATATATATATATATATATATATATATATATATATAGACTGCACACTGCACTTTTATTTATTTATCCAAGGCTCTTATTATGACTCTCTTCTCCAGCAGCTTCAAAGCCAAGCCTCAAGTGTTTGAAATATTGATAAGAGTCCAGGAAAAACCTGTAATAATATTTTTCTGTTGCTCTCCCTCCAATCTTATCACATTAAAATGTCCTTGAGAAGGAGTAGTTATACATTTCTCCCCAGTTCAAATAAAGTCGCTTTCAAAGCCTCTAGTTGGCAGTGTTGCAAAATCTCTTAATACTTCCCCCCCCCCCAGCCAGAAAGAAGAGTAATGTATACAAAACTCAGAGGAAAAGAAAGAAAAATCAAAGGTGGTCTCTATCCTAATGAAATATTAGAAAATCAAAAAGAAGCATAAAAATATATATAGAGAAAAAAATTCAATCTGGTTACCTACAAAATCACATTAAACGTCCTCAGAAAAAGAAGTAGTAAGGAAAAGAATCCAAGCCTCAATTTTGACATCACTTTAAAAAACGCCGCTAAAACAATTCCAGTCAAACAAAAATAAAGTCACAGGTTTCTTCTTGTTCAGGATATCCTTTCAGGTCTCAACCAATTTACAATACAAAAGAGGTTTCTCACCCAAAAAACCGACACATTCGCTCAAAGCCACTTTCTTTTTCGGAGCTGTCCCGACTTCAGCAGCTTTGGAGGCTGCCTTTCACCGCCAGCAAAGAGGCTTCTCCCGGATCAAACCAGAGATTTGGGCGATATCTCTGGGATCCTGGGACTGTGCCTCTTCACAATCCCCGTCTCTACGGACGGTTTAGTTCCGTTAGGAACCGACAGGGGCGAAAATATCAGCTGCGATCTCAGAGCCCCGAGATCGCAGCTGTAGCACCGAGACGAAGCTCCGCCTTCTCCCAAAAAGATCGGTCTTAAAATAAGTAAAAGAACATTTACATCTCCAATTGTATGGCATGGAAAGACATTGTCTTTCAAAATCAGACTGAGTGGAATTTCCATGTTTTATGTGACATTGTGTATTTTTCCTTCATATATTTCAGAATGGAAACTTTACAATTTAAAATGATTTTAGAACACTGCTGTGAGATAGGACAAGTTACTCTGCTGCAATTATTTTATAGGAAAGATCTTTCATAAACATTCAATCCATCTAAAACTTTAGAACTTAAGCCTCACAATCTAATTAACAAAGCTCAACAGACTATAGGGATTTCAAAAGCGATAACTCATTTATTTTCATGCTAATCTTTATGAAGAACCTGTCAACCAGGGTCTTCATAAAGTTAACCAGGCTAACATCATCTTTGATCACTTTACACTAGCAGGCAAAAAGAGTATTCAAGAGGGCTTTTGACCTTTTAGGTCACTTGGCATATTTATTTATTTAGGGAACTTATATTGTCGCCTATTTGCACATGCTGAATCAAGGCAGCTTACAGAATATAAAACCTCATATAAAAACACTAAAACTAATACAAGAAGATTCATATAATAAATTAATATAATAAAATCACCACCACCCCATCCTCTACCCTAGCGACAGCACCTCACATGAGCCCTTTAATAGGCTCCATCCTGCTCTGGGTTCCCCAAGTCCATTGGCAGAACCAGGTCTCCAGTACCATCCAGAAGAGTACTAGAGTGATGGTCATTCTAATCTTGGGGGGGTGGATGATGTTCCAGAGAGCGGGAGCCACCACGGAGAAGGCCCTTCTTCTATGTCCCACCAGGTATATCTCCCTAGGGGATTGGACCCACAACATTCCTTGCCTCCCTGCTCTGATGGGTCAGGTAGATGTGACCTTCAGATAACCTGGTCCCAAGCTATGAAGTTTATAAATAGTCCATGTAGTTTAACTGAAGTGAACTGAGTATACTTTTTTTCTTGATTGACTATCTTTTTTCATGAGAAATGTGGATTTTATCTCTGATTTTATTGAGTTGATCCATTTTGGAAATGAATTTGTTTGGGAAAGATGAAATGCAAATATAATTAATAAGTTACACCAGCTTAAAAACAAAAGGGCAACATTGCCATTTCCTGAACAAAAGGGTCCTTTCAACCATTTTCAAAATTTCCACTTAAATTGACTATTTTGTATGCAGCAGTGATCACAGTAAATGTTACTAAATTGGGCTCAGAATATAAATACATGTTTGTTTCTGAAATATATTGCAGAGAAGGTAAAAGCAAGAAAAGCATAATTATGAGATTTTGTATAATTTCCATTTGAAAATGTTAAAATGGATTGCATCTTAGATTACCTCGACACACAAGGATGCACTATTGTCTACTGCTTCAGTTTCTCAGAAGATTCACAGAAGAGATATGGGGAAATTATTATACCAGTGAATGCTCTGAGGTAGTAATACAAAAGATCCTTTCTATTTGTTCCTGGTTGCTTGAAAAGGAGATGGAAGAAATTGTGATAGTGGCCTAGAATACCTAACAAAGATAGGAGTCCCATCTATTGATTCTTCTAATGACCTTTCTCTTTATCCCTTTTTAACTTTTAGGTCTACTTCTGCCAAATGGTGGAATTTGACCTTAGGCAAAATTTCACTGAGGTAATCCAATCCTCAGAGTAGAAAGAATTCATCCTCCTTGCCTTAAAGAAAGATGCTGCTTCCATAATTTTAGGTCTGAATGAACTAAAAGAATTTGGAAAAAAGGGAAGAACTTTTGTAAAGGGAAAATGTTTTTTTTAATTATAGCCAAATGAAAATGGAGCTGATTTCATGGGCAGCAACCTAGGGACTAATCAATTGTATACCCAAGGAGATTATTTTCCCAAATACTGAATTTTCTGAAAAAAACAACATGCCTTATTAAAATAAATAAGCGAAAGCAAGACACTGCTTAATAAAAGCTGGTATAGCTAGTTCTCAACTTACAACCATTCATTTAGTGACTGTTTGAATTTACAATGGCATTGAAAAATGAGCACTTATGACCACTTGCCACCCTTACAACCATTGGAGCATCCCCAAGATCATGGGATTAAAATTCCAATTCTTGGCAATTGGCTGGTATTTCTTTCTGTTGCAGTGGCCCTGGGTCATATGATCATATTTTGTTTACTTTCTGACAAGTAAAGTGAATAGGAAATCCAGATTTACTCAACAACGGTGTCACTGAACTAAAAAACTACAATGATTCATTTACCAATTGTGGCAAAAAAAGATTGCAAAATGGGGCAAAACTCACTTCACAACTGTCTCGCTTAGCAATGGAAATGTTGACCTCAATTGTGGTCATAAGTCAAGGACTTCCTGTAGAATTGTTTAATGAATAGGGAGTAGACATTCATCCTTTGCTGTTTTGAAAATAGCTTTAAGAGTGTACCCACCGTTAACTTTTTTCATTGAACACACCTGTGTATAAGGAAAAAGATACCCTCATACCAGAGGTGGTATTCAGCAGGTTCTGACCAGTTCTGGGGAAGCAGTAGCAGACATTTTGAGTAGTTCACAGAACTAGTAAATACCACCTCTGATTGGCCCCGCCCCATCTATTCTCTGCCTCCTGAATCCCAGCTGTTCGGCTGGTCTTCTTTTGTTGCCCTGCACAGGAGAATGGAGCTGGAAAGCAGGTTAGTGGGGGGGGGGAGGGAATGGAAATTTTGCAGTATCCTTCCCCTGCCATGCCCACCAAGCCACGCCACACCCACAGAATCAGTAGTAAAAAAATTTGAATCCCACCACTGGCACCCACTCTTAACTTTTTTAATTGAACACACTTGTGTATAAGGGATAAGATACCCCCATACTGGATAAGGGTGTTGCAATATACAGTATATGCAGTGCATACATGGCCTGGTCTTTGGCCCACTTCCTGAGACATGCTGAATAGGTTCGGAAACTAAATTGAAACAAGCGTGGAGAGCAAACCACTGCCAAAGTCTAAAACCTGAGCTACAAATATTTTCTATTATTTCACATATGTCTGAATTGATAGTGTGGCAGCAAGCAAGGATAGTAATTCGTTTTTTTTAAAAAGTCACCTCTAGCTGAGAAACCAAATATTCATGGAGGATAATCAATCCAGAGGCTAAAGCACAGCAGAACCCAGTTAAGCACTTGTGTCACTCTGCCCAGTTTGAGTTGCCACCTGTATCTCTGGCGCTGAACTATAACCGCAATTCCACAGGCCCTCTAGATTCTACCACTTAATTTTTTGCTTCAAAACCTTTGGCCTCTTAAACTGAATTCGTGCATTCACTGAAATGTGACAGTCATAAAAGCTTATCCCGTAGTTGCATTCATCCATCTTATTTTACTAGAGTTTTCCTGTTCCTGGGTATCTGATCAGGCTGCATTTTTCACACCTTGTAAAGAGCAGGGATTTAAATATGATCTCATTCACAACAGGATGTAATCCAGTGGAAATTATACAGAAGGCATTTGGAGAAAGCTGTGCAAAAATAAATAGGAGATATGGATTCAAACGTTTGTTTTTCAATGCTTGTCTGCAAACCAGTTGTCACACATGATAACATTTACTTGCGATAAGGAATGATTGGTAGTCACTATAATTTTAATAGCTCTGCTGTATTACTTAATGCTTTGTCTTCAGATGAATATCTGACCACTAGCATTTAGGCATGAAATGAAGAATGGTACCTGCTGCCTCCAAATGCTATTTTAATGGTGGCAGAGGCATCTTCCATCACGTCCTTTCCTCCTCCCTTGAAGGGAAGACAGCCATTCCTTTGATGGCAACTAATCAGCATGCAAAGATGATATTGAATTTGTACTAACATAGACTTCCGAAGAGCAAGTTCAGGCAAACATACAGTAGGAGCCACACCCTGGCATAAAGTTTCAAACCATGATAATGAAGTCCTAGCATCACTCATCCCATCAAGTCAGGGCAGAGAACTGGAAGCAGAGCTTTTTAGACTATTGCAACAACTTGCTCTACTATTACTAAGTCCTGCTAAAATTCAGGAATTAATTTACAGCCAAGTAGCAAAGCTATGGGAGAGAACAAAAACAACAAAAAGGTTAGGACAGGATTATGACCAAAAACAATCTGCTGCATACGATCCTGGTATTTTCCATGTAGCGTATGTGGATAAAAAGACTTCTCAGCTGTGTGTACTTTAAGTTTTGTGTAGATAACTGAGCTCTAGTTAAAACAAATATATTTACTTAAGGAATTGAATTTAATAGACTTTGCCTCAAATAATGGAGATTACACAGAAAAACACACAGCAAAAAACACAAGAGGAAAAATATCCAGTGCAATGCTAATTTTTTGCCCATTCTGTCAATCCAAACAGGGACTACAGAGTTATAAAAATTGAGTTTTTTGGTCAATTTAGATAAAGCCACACTTGCTAGTTCCCTTCCTCTCCCATAAATATGTGCATGGGATGGTATGAGTGTGAGTGTGTGTAAGTGTGTAAAAGTATAAATGTGTAAGTGTAAGAAATACCAGAGTAAAGCCAGGACAATAACAGCAAAAGCCCAATTCATATTAATTAAATAAACTAAACTGCCTGTAAAATATGGATGTTCTGTTTACAAAGTCCATTGATCTTTCTTGTATATTCCAATCATTTATTTTCATATAAATCACTCTCTCAGAGGGAAACACAGAAGTATATGGATATCCCTACCACCTTTCCTTCCAACAGAATCTGGGGAAAAAAGGAAGGGAACTGGAAAAGGAAAGGGAATGAAATTGGATGGAAATGAGGAAGGGTCAAACAAAATGGAGAGGACCAAGTGTAAGAGATAACCAGACAGGTAGGAAAAATAAAGACAAAACTACCGTATTTAGATGTTATCAAACAGATGAATTCACAAGCCTCCACTAATTTTCAGGCTGTTCTTCAAAGACATGCATTCTTTGTGACCATTTGCTCTTTCTTTCATTTCATCTACTTTCCCTCTGATCGAATATTATAGGATGCCTCTTTGTCTCTCTCCTTCCCCAGAAAGTAAGGGGAAAAACTCTTTGCCTTTTTATCAGTAAATATGACACTCACTCTTCAAAACTGTTCTAAAGAATTCTGATATTCTCCAAAGGTGTGCCTATTCTACACAAAAATATTCACATAATATTTGTTCCTCTGGATTTGTTAGATTTGTTAAGTTTGTAGGACAATACTCTGCAATAGAATGTGCAGTAGTCATCAAAATTTGAGATTATTTGGCAGACAGACTGAAAACACAATTAATGCTATTAATGCTTTCCAGCATGGAGCAATTCAAAAACTTTCAGCCATCTTAGAAAACACTGTATTAATCAGAGCACTACATGCACTTGTGTTTTTTTTTAAATTATACAAATTATTAAAGCTTCATAAAACTTTGTTCAATTTGTCTTGGCAATTAGTTTTCACCTTACAAACAGTTCATTTAGTGATCATTCAAAGTTACAACGGCACTGAAAAAAGTGACTTATGACCATTTTTCACACTCAAAACCATTGCAGTATCCTCATGGTGATCAGAATTCAGATGCTTGGCAACTGGCTTATATTTATGATGGTTGCAGTGTCCTGGGGTTATGTGATCATCTTTTGTGACCTTCTGATTACCAAACACAATGGGGAAGCCAGATTCAGTGAACAATCAGGTTACTAACTTATCAACTGCAGCGCTTCACTTAGCAACTAATTTAACAACTACAATGATTCACTTAATGGTGGCAAGAAAGGTTGTGAAATGTGGCAAAATTTATTTCACGACTGTCTCATTTAGCAACAGAAATTTTGGGCTCAGTTGTGGTCATAAGTAGAGGACTATTTGTAGCCATGTAATTGAAAACAACCCTATTCAGACAAGCATCAATTGATACTCATCAGGAGTACTGAGACTGGGATGCTAAAAAGTAAAAAGTCCTGAGCCTTTTAATTAATAACTACAATTAACAATTTTAATCAAGGAGTGTAGGCAGTGCTTATCTTGTGCAAGTTATATAAAGTTGAAGGCAATAGCCCTGTGATAGCGAATCTATGGCAGGCGTGCCGGAAGTGGCATGCAGAACCACTTCTGCCAGCACACGAGAGATTGCCTGGAAGAGCCCCACTGTGCATGTACGTGCGACCCTGCCAGTCAGCTGATTGTTGGGTATTTGCCACGCATGCATGGGATGTGATGTGCATGTGGGAGACGCGTGCACATGCACAGAGGCATGCGGTGTGCAGGGGGGTTGTGTGCGCATGCCTGGAGCGGTGGGGAGTCACGAACCCAATGCATCATGGGTGCAGACACACACACGTGCAGGCGAGCACACTTTTGCCACACAACGTGGAAAAGATTAGCTGTCACTGCAATAGCCAATACTCTAGAAGAGGGAAATAAAATCAGAACTGTTAAGGCAGAATATAACAATGAAATGTTATTAGAAACAAATGCATAATTCTTCACTTAGGGAAGAAAAAAATAATAATGCATAAATATAGAATGGTGGATATGGGGCTGACAAATAATACTTGTGCTTATGTATTGGAATAGAACTCAGTTATAAACTGAGTCAGCAGTATGATGTGACTGCAAAAAGGCAACTGCAATTTACATACATCAACAGGCGTATAACTTCCAAATCACAGAAATTGATAGTTTCACTTCTTTCTGTATGGTGTCCACATTGAATATTGCAACTGCTCCTTGACAACATACTTCAAAAGCAGATTCAGAGAAAGATATCATTAGAAACTATAACATTTTTAGCCTTAAAAAGAGAAATAGAGAGGATACGGTAGTATTTCAGATACCTAAAATGATATCGGAGGGTTCAAGTGGAGGCTAATGAGCCATCTTCTGGGTTATTTGATTCTTACATGGAGTTGGTGGTTAGAATCAATTACCTAAATGGCTCCTTCCGATTTTATGATTAATTCATGCTGTAAAACTCTAGCTTTCACTGTGTCTGCTTCACCCAAGCAGGACAGCTTCCATTTTTCTTTCTTTTCCCTCAATCAGAGTTTAAAAGCAAGACTGAAGAAAAACAGAAAGAGTGCTTTCCCCATTCTGCAATTTGAGGAATATAAGGGTACTCTAAGACCAATGTCTGATAGTGAATATGGAGATACCTAAGCCCTTCAAAACTGAAAGTAGCATTAAAAATAGATTTTCTTTTCAGAATGCTATTGAGAACAGTGGTTGCCAACCAATGGGCTGGGGACCACTAGTGGTCCACGAGAAAATTTTAGTGGTCCGCAGAGAAATGTCACTCCCAAAGCAATTAATCCAGGCTGTGCAGAAACACAAGGCTGCGCTGCCCACATGGCTTGCAGGAATACAAGACTTGCATTGCTTGCATTGATAACAACATGAGGTAGTGAGGGGAGGAGGGAAAGGACAGAGGGGGGAACTTGCCCCAATCACCCCACGTGCCTCGCCTGGCCACCGGGCTGCTTCTTTCTACTTTTTTCTTTTGCTTTTGGCTGCACGCAAGGAAAGCAGCAAAAGTATTTCTTTCTCTCCCCCAAACTGCACCAGAAATGAGTCTTTAGGACCGTGCAAGGCATCCTGCTCCAAGAGGCTGCACCAGTGCAACAAGTCTCACAAAGACTCATTTCTGGCAGAATTTGGGGGAGAGGAAAAAAAAAACTTCTGCTGCTTCTGCTGCTTTCCTTGCATGAAACCAAAAGTATCTCTCTCTCTCTCTCTGAGAATGGAGTTGGAGATGGTATCCTGCAATCCCAAATAAAGATCAGAAGGAAAAGGGGGTGGGGAATTTTCTTGCAGACTTTATTTGGGATTTTCCCAGGGTCTCAGGTCTGCGGGATTTAAAATTATGAGTTTGGTGGTGCCTAAGGTCCAAAAGGTTGGCAACCCCTGATTTAGAATATACAGTATTTAACTGAAAACACAGGGAAGTGTTATGTATGAAATAAAGCAACAGGCTTCAAAGAAAAAAAATGTGAAAAAAAGTAATGTGTAAGCTTATCCAAGATGTCCCCAGACAAAACTTGCTTTGAATTCTTGCCTTGAACACATATAAAATCAAATCAAAACCTAATATATTTTAACAAGTTACTCCTGCAGTTAAAAGTCCAAGTGAATTAGAATTAATAATTTTGAAAAATTTCCATGTATAATTCAGGAGGCAGCTTTAGACTGTTCCCTTTCCTTCTCCATAGCCAACAAACTTAAAAAACAACAACCAAACCTCCAGCAAATTCCTCCTGTACTATTTGACCTCAAGTAAAAGGAAGTTGTTTTCAACAGCAATAGCAACAGCACTTAAGACTTATATACCAGTTCACAGTGCTTTTACTGGCCTCTCTAAGCAGTTTACAGAATCAGCATATTGCCCCCAACAATCTGAATCCTCCTTTTACCCACCTCAGAAGGATGGAAAGCTGAGTCAACCTTGAGCCTGGTGAGATTCAATCTGCCAAATTGCAGGCAGCCGGCAGTCAGCAAAAGTAGCCTGCAGTACTGCATTCTAACCACTGTACCATCACAGTTCAATGCATATAGATTTCACTTACTAAGAGAAGAACTGATTGCTCTACAGGTTAACTATTGGCCTGAACTAATGGAAATGTAAGCTTTGTTTACTACAGATGCCCTCTATATGTGCTATCTCACTGTTCCAATATTGATTTTAATTCCAGTATTTAACAGTGGTTCTCAATCTGTGCTCAATGAATCACTGGGGGGAGGCATGATATAATCACAAGGAGGTTCACAAATACTTGAAGAAATGTTATGATTTAAATTTTGAATTAAGACTTGGTGGTCCGGGACCATGATCTGTGGCCACAAAAGGTCTGTGGTGAAGAAAACCACTGGGCTATAGTGTTGTATGAATATACAGCAAGGTGAACAAGTGACTTTAAATGAAAAATAGTTGAAATATTTCATCTGAAATAAATACACAACTGCTGCAGCTTAAATTAACTTTGGCAAGCTTCCAACATAAATGATCGTACATGAACCAGCAAAACAAGCCTGGCCACATGAACTTGGTAGAAGTGAGTTTTAGAAAGATGTTTGGATATAGGGCAGAAAAATATAGGGCTGATAGAAGAGTTTCAAAGTTGATATGAAGAAACAGCTGTCTTCCTTCCTTAGCAGTTTGCTGATCCAGGTGCTTCACACCTGGAATAAATGACATATTTGGAACACAGCTGAAAAAGAACACACCTTTCATTGCAACTTTGTAGGATGAAAAGGTTTTCCTTTGTCCAGTTTTGTTTCGAAGCCTTCCCCATAGACCTCACCCATCTTAAGCTATTCTAACAAATTAAAAGGAGATGGAACATGATTTTGTAGGCTAAGAAGTTTGATTGCATTCCATTAATCCATGGACTACAATTAGCTATTCTCTGTCTTCAACATTTGCAAACCACCCATTATTCATGTACTTCTCAGAAACTTTTTTTTTTAATTCCAGAGTGTAGCAAGAATTTGACCACAGAAAGAAACTTTTAAGGCCCAGTTAAAAAGTGTTTAACTTTTCAGGTCTTTTCCATCTGATAATATTAATTAGGCCATTAAGTCACTCTGACATGCTATGCAAGTCAGTACTGGGTCCCATTCCAGTGGTGACCTATTATGCCAATTTGCTAACAGATACCAACAAAAAGTTTATATTTAAGGAATGCTGTGGGTTGGGATGACATTCCTGGAGAAACAATGGAAGGCTGCATCAAGAAGAAAAAAAGGGCCCTGGCAGTTTATTTAGCCTGAGTCATTCTTTGAGAGGAGGAATGTTAATGAGTCAGGATTTCAGTGATCCAAACTGGTATTGATGTAAAGATTAGGAAAATAATAGCCTGAAGGAGCATGGAAAAAAAAAAGCATTTAAGATGAGCAAAGAAATCAACTTCCAGTGGCATTAGCTTCTTCAATACTGAAGATTAAGCAACATAAGAAACATAAACAAATATCTCTTCTGCCTTCCCATGTTAGAGATTCTCTAGGGAAGAATCAGTAATAATGTAGTTGTTGCAAGAATGTGGGACTTCACTGGCCTTTTTTGCTTCAAGTTAATTATTTCCCATGGTGACTTTGAGTTTACTTGGAAGTCAGAATCATAGTGAAAAAGACTGGAGCATTCCTGAAAGCAAAGGATAGACAAATCCTCCTAATGTATACATGGGTGGGATTCGAATTTTTAACAACCAGTTCTGTGGGCATGGCTTCGGTGGTGGGCATGGCTTGGTGGTCATCTGACTGGGTGGACGTGGCTTGGTGGTCATGTTATTGGCTGCGTGTGGCCAAATCAATATCATTCACTTCGAGGCATGCATCTCCTCGCCTGGCCTCTCATGACTGTGGGAATGCTGCAATTGTTGTAAGTGTGAAAAATGGTCATAAGTCACTTTTTTCAGTGCCATTGTAACTTTGAATGGTCACT
>BHFT01002659.1:0-12131 GCA_004320025.1 Laticauda laticaudata | reverse complement strand
TCTTCCCCAAACCCCAAAAACTTTAACCTTAGACTGTCTACTATTGACCTCACCCCTTTCCTAAGAGGTCTGTAGGATAAACTGAGGGAGATGAAACAAGAAAAGAAACATCCAGAGCACCACAAGTGCTATTTACTTTTTAGTGCTAAGGGTAGCAAAGTGGCAAGACTTTTCTGCTATTATTGCATCCATAGATGCCCTACAACCTTTTTCAGGTGATTTGAGCCCTGTTTAGTGGACAGGGATCAGATCACTTTATAGAGTCCTGGTGGATGAATTTGCTTGGCAGCTGTCAGACAAGGTCACCTGATGCCAGTCTTATTGCAAGTTTTAAGGAGGCCCCAGGGGCAGGTGCCTGCTATGTTTTATATTTTTTTCGTAGTTTTCCATTTTCTGGGATCAGTTTCAGAGTTTAAAGATGCAGGAGGAGAGATTTCACCCTTGTTCCCCACTTTGTATGATTCCATACCTCTCTTTTTTAATATCTCCATGAAGACATTGGATGAGATGATAAGCATGGGATATGGAATCATCAGTACGCTAATGATATCCAATAATATCTTTCTGTCTCTTGTGAATTAAACAGTGCTCTTGATGGCTTCTACTGAATCCTAGCAATATTAAGTAGACTTTGGACTTTGGTGGCCTCCATTTTAGAACCATGCTCTTTGGTACTACATGGGGTTGCATTGCCCCAAACAAACCCAATATGCAATTGGGGGGAGAGGCCCTCCTAAACTCATGACACCTTTTCAAAGAGCAAATTGCAGTCATGACTAGGAGAGCCTTTGCACAGCTTCATGTTGTGCACCAATTTTGTCTGTTCCTGGGCACATTGTTTCTTTCTCTCTTCTGTAGCTTTAAATCTCTAAAGCAGGTTCTCAATTTTGCTTTAGTTGATCATAATTCTTTGGGATAAGGAGAAGAGTAGCTAAGGCTAGAAAGAGAGATAGCTATATTTGTTAGGGTTTTTCATAGACTTTATTCAGGTATTAAATACATATATAAATATGTAAGTTTTTTAAGAAAAATATTTATATGAATATTTAATCTGAATTCATAATCTCCCAGGATTTGAATTTATAATCTCCCAGGATTTGAAATGGATAACTAACATTAAATGCATCATTAAAAAGGCACAACAAAGAATGTTCTTCCTGTGTCAAGTCAGAAAGTTCAGACTGCCCCAGGACCTGTTGATATAGTTCTATAATTATTGAGTCTGTCATTTGTACTTAAATAATAGCCTAGTTTGGTACAGCAACCAAACAGGTCAGGTACAGACTTCAATGAATAGTGAGGAATGCAGAAAAAAAAAACAATTGTAACCATCCTGGCTTCCATTGAGTATCTGTGTACTGCACAAACTAGAAAGAGGGCTGAGAAAATATCTACAGCCGTAGATTTAGATATATAGTGTGTAGATCTGTAGATATACAGATCTGCACAGGAGACAAATTCCCTGTGTGTCCGTCCAATCACACTTGAATTCTATTCTATTCTATTCTATTCTATTCCATTCCATTCCGCAAACAATAAAATACTCATCAAATAGATTAGACTAGCAGACAGGGGACGAAGTTAGTGTCATTCCTATACATGATTCTATGGAAAATGACAATTATGACCCAGCTTTCTTCCTTGTAAAATTTTAATAATTGTCATTACTGATAGTAAAATATGTCATCCCTGAACATTTTATAACTGAAAATAGGGACAAACGTGCCATATGCTTGTTCTTATACTGAAGCCTAATTTTAGTCTTCCTGCCCTTTCATGTCACCTGTACTTCTTCTGAAGGCCCTGCTGAATCTGCTCCATTTATTTAAGCACTGAGATGTAAAAGTAAGTGATGGGTAAGTCATCCAGTGTTGAAAGATTTAAGAGCACGGGATTTTATAAATTTCATTCTGAAGGTCATGTGTGCCTGGTTCTTGACTTTCAAGTTCCTCATAATAGTTTATTCCTAAATTTTAAATGTGTTATTTGCACAAAGCTTTTACACCTATATCTTTGAAATTGAGGTCTTATTAACTTAATTGGGGGGGGGATATTGCTGCAAATTATATACAGCTTTGTTAAAATGGTTTTCATGTATAGAGATGTCACTTTATTAAAAGTTCAAAAAGCAAATGTATTTAAACAAAATTGTTGGCAGATTTCATTCATCCAGAAATGACTGTTGCTGTAATTTTGATCCAATGTTGTTTGTTGTCTTCAGAAAAGGACACAGTTGGCACTAGCATTAACTGTGGAAATGCATTTTTGGCCATTGTAGAATCTTCTGGAATCTAATTGGAGGTTGGATTCTATAATACCCATAGTCTTGGTTTTAAACTATTCAAGATGGAAGTAAGAAACCTGTACTTTTATTTGATAGGTGCTGTTTTATTTATGAATTATATATATTTAAGTCATTTAGCTGGTTTACCTGCAAGGGTTTTTCTTCCTCTAGTGCAGGGATGTCAAACTTGATTTTATTGAGGGTTGTGTTTGACCTTGGGGATGAGCATGGCCAGGATAGGCATTGTCTTTTACTGTTTCCAGGGCAGCCCCACGAGCCAGATCTAAGCACCATGTGCGCCGCATCTGGCTCCTGGGCCTTGAGTTTGACACCCTTGCTATAGTGTAATGTAATGTAGAAATGACCTTGAGAGTCCGGGCAGAGACGTTGCCTAGAGAACAATCAGATAAAAGGGGTTGGGGAAGCCTGCAGATGCATTACAGGCAGAGAAAGAAACTAAGAATGGACCCCACCCCTCCCCAAAATTATAAGCCTGTAAGAAGAGAAGTAGGAGGCTTGTACTTTCAGACATGGAAGATATTGTTAATGTAGCTTTACAATAATATAGAAGTAATTCATCTGGTCTGTCTGGTCTACTTGGGAAGAGTGACACATAATTAGCTGCAATTAGCTTATATGTGCTGGTCAGAATAGAAAATACTGTTTAAAGTAAGGAATGAGCAAGAGGAATTGCAGACTTGGGTAACTATGAAGAATAGATTAAATTACTCTTGTTGGCAGGTACTGAGAAAATCCTGATAAGTTTCATTACTTTTATACAGCTGATGGCAGCTTCTCATTTATTTTAGGTAGGAGACCACCAAGAAATCATAGCACTTTAAGTTTGATGTGGGAAGTGAATAACAAATTTCTTGAAGAGAGTAAGAATAATCCACTGCTCCACTCTTGCAAGAAAACAATATATATGTGGCCAGCAGAAATTTGGCTTAAATCTAAAGAGATTTTACCTTTTAAATAGGGCATCTGTCACTCTTCTCTCTTTCGTTTACATCACTTCCATCCATTTTTCTCCCTTTCATTTTGGTCTTTTTCTGATATCCATATCCATCTTTTTGTTTTAACTTTGTTCTGTTCCCCCCCCCCCTTCTTCTGTTCTTTCTTTAGAAGAAGGGATTTGCACGTATTTGTCCATGAACTGTATGTGAGAAACCATGTTATATACAGATGAAATTATTTTGTGTTTAGTCCGGAAAAACACGAGGTAGACCGGGTTCCAACAGCAAAGTCTTTATTTCTTAGCAAGAGTTGAGAAAAGGAACATTGGCTCAAGCCGTGCCGGTCTTTTATACATTTTCGCGGCNGTAGCCAATGACAATTGTTTGATTTTGCCGCCTTCCCGCGGCTGCAGGGATTGGTTCCTTCTGAACCAATCCCTTTTCGTTCTAAGTACCCAATCAGAATGTATTATTTGAAGCCAGTTATTTGCATACAGAACATTTTGTAATCTGGTTTGAGTTGGATTTGATATTGCTAGCCTAAAAAGGACTGTCCTGTCCAAATTCTTTTTTCCTGCTGATGTTTGGATTCTTCCTGGAAAGGGTTTCATTTCTTTTTTTAAAATCAGACTCTTCTTTCTTTTGGGTAAAGACATAATAAATGTAATACACAAAAATATTGCTACACAGGATTCAGATATACTGCTGAACTTTTCAGTTACTGAGGCAATGTATTTATTTGGATTACTAACCAGTCTGAATGCTTTGGGGGTAAAAATGCAGAATATAAATTGATTGAATAATAACAATGATAAAACATATATTCCAACGTTTCATAGCTGAAAACTGACTTGTTATTTTAATTCCCTTGTTCCATAGCAGCTTGATTTTACAACACAGAGACAAAAGTGTGCATTGCTGAAGGGGCTGCTCTGTTTGCTTATTGTGAAATGGTTCAAAATACAATTTGAACAGTTAAAAATAAACTTAATGAACATGTGAAATAATAATATGCTGCAATATGCTTTACTTACAATTGTATAAGTGCTTACAAATTAAGAACTGGTATGTTCAGTGGGGCTTACTCTCTAATAAAAATGTCTTCAGTATTTGAGGGTTTCTAACATATACTACACTAAAAAGGAAATGCCTCTGCTTCTCTACTTGGAGATGGTGTTGTTTGAAAATGGAAGAGGACTGGTTAATATTAATAGCAATATAAGAATGTATGGTAAATGGATCTTAATTAGACATTCTCCACACTAAAAGCAATAGAAACCCAGGACTGCAATTAAGAGATTTCAATTTCAAGCATTGAAGAACATCAACCATTTTCAGCTACTTCTTTTAGAAAAGGAGTTTGGAGCAGTCACACTGCTCTATCACCAGAGTAGGAAATCTATGTACTGCATAATATTTGTTTTCTCTTGCCTAGGATTCCGCAATGAATGCCATTAATTGATGAATGTGTAAAAAAATAGATAAAAAATGAACAAATGGAAGGTTTATTTTAGATCAACAAAACCTAGTATACATTGATGTAAAGTCAGTGTGATACAAAATCCATCCGGTTTTTATCCATCATTTCCTTCTAAAGAAAATAGATTTTATTTAGTTCAGATGGAGAAATGTATATCCAAACAATTATATCAAATGAAAAATCTCTTCAGAACAATGAGAACAAAATCTTTCTCAGATAAATGCTAGGGTGTGCTCTAAGAATAGAGTTGATATTGAGATAGATCTGAAAAGAAACCATCAACTGTATGATTGTAGGCAGTCACATCTATTCAGAGTTAAATGTTGTTTGGGGCAAAATATAGTTTTAATGTGAAAGCTTTAATATTTTGATGGAAATATTAATAGTACATTTAACTAATACCTAAGAGATATATACTCCATGGTTTGTTTTAGATTTGCTTGTCTGTTTTAAATAAAAGTCCATTGAAGCATGAAGTTTCAGAGATGTTATTTCCTTATGTTCAATTGCATAAGTTGGAAAACATTAGTGGAAGAATGCAAGAATATATGAACATATATTGAGAACATATGTCCATTTCTTAACAATTTGAATTTTATTGAGATATATGATTTAGATATGTTATGAGATATTGAATAATGAACACTTAACTAAAAGACCAAAAATGAATAGGGTCAGAAACCAAATGGAACTTTTTGTCATAATGTTCTCCAAATATTCTGTGAAATTATTTTTGACAAGTTAATTTATGGAATGAAAAAACCATCATTATGCCATTAGGAGTGGGGAAATTATAGGCTTAAAAGAGTAAGAAAGAACATAGCTAACTTGGATAAATTCAAATATCCGTGTTCAGATAAATTATATCCTAGAAAAGTATCACCTAAACTTTTCAACCTAGTACTTCTATATAAACCACTATGCCTTTGCACACTATCTAATTGCTAGTGTTTCCTGCATGTAAATATGAGTAATATTTGACATAAGATTTTTAATGATTGTACTGATTATTTTTATCATGCCTTTTTAATTGCATTTAGATTACATACTATTAATGTGCTTCATTAACACACAGATTTAGTAAAATAAATAAAATGAGATTTATTATAAGATGCTAGCGTAATCCTTGAGCTTGATAGTTTTGACTTAATTTCATATTATCTAGAGGAAACCTGGATAGTTGCATTCCTAAATCACTAAAATAAAAATATTCATATGATTTTGATGTTTCATTAGTATGGAATTCACTGAACTAATACTAATTCAAAGATATAAGAAGATGAAAAACAAATAGAAAGAAGCTTTGTTTTCCCCCATGGAGTGGAAATTTCACCTTGCAGCCACATAGTTTGATGTCTTCTTCTGTAGAAGATTTGCCTTGATTCTTCATCACTCTGAAGCTCAATTGTTTTTTCTTGCAGATTAAATAATTGGTCTCCCACTGTGCAAATGAGTAGACTTGCAACCCAAGCAAGTATTTTCAAAACAATTCAGTATTTAAATCAAATCTTAAAGTCATTCTTTAGTGCCTACAGATGAAAGCAAAATTCTTCTATCAAAATCTGAGTAGGATGTTTTCATGAAATTCATGCTGAGAAACTGTCCAAAAACTCTTCCATCAGTGTTATGTAATTCCTGCTTCACAATGGAATTAATTAAATTGCAATTATATATTAAATTAATTAAATTGCAATATATGCAATTATATTTGAAATTGCATATTTTGCATATTCATTATTCTCTGTGCAAATATTGAATTTTATCATATAATTCAGGTCAGCACACAGCAGAAATGGGACCCAAATACTCCAATAAAAATTAGTAGTCAAATCAACATGTTCTGAAAGTCTGTAGCATTTCAGTGACAAACATTGCTCTCGAACAGGGGTGTCAAACTTATATCATCATGGCATCACCTGACATATCAGGACTTTTTTCCCCCTTCACTAAACCAGGTGGGGGCGGGGCGAGCACGTGACATTCAGCCCGCAGGCTGTGAGTTTGACACCCCTGCTCTAGAATATTGAACAAACTAGGAGAAATGATTGCAGAACCATGCTCAATAGTGTTTGACCTCTTGGACAATTAGAGAAAGTGGAGAAAGGTAAACCATTTCCCTACCTTCAAAAAGGTGAAGGAACACCTGAGAAATTATAGATGACAAAATCAAAGTCTTCAAACAGATGATAATGATATTATTTTGAGTCAATGTAAATTTCTTGCCAGGACAAATCATTGTAATTTTCTTGACAAGATTTCAGAAGTGGCTTTCCCAAGTTCACCAAGTTCAGGTTGGCTTTGTACCTATAATGGGACTAGAATTCAAGTTTCTTCTGGTTTTAGCTTGATGCCTGATTCACCACACTAAACTGGCTTTAAAACAGAATATTAAATGGCAAATGTTTGAATACGTTAATATGAGTCAAGATGGATATGTCAAAACAAGTAATGCTAGATTATTTTTAAAAGATGGGGAGGGGGGAACTGCTTTGGATTTACTATACCTTGATCTCACCAAAGCTTTCAACAGTGTCTTAATATATTTTCATTATTAAAATAGTAAAATAAGGGCTAGATTATACAACTGTTAAAATCAATTCATAATTGGTTAAATTATCATATTCAGAAAGTACGATATTTGTGACTGGCTCCAAAACAGATTGGAAACTATCATTACGTGGATCAACAATTGAATTAATTATGTGGTTGCAGAGAGCAATTATCAAATCTGCAGAGGAACACCTCACTGCTGTGGAAAAAAAGTATTTAATAAAATAAATAGTCATAAGCAATGGATTGAAATGAACAGGATCAGATTTATTGGGGGGGGGAATCTCTGGAAATTGGATAACAAAAATGCAAGGTCAGAGAGGCATCATGTGGGAGTAGTAAAAGTGAAAAGGATGTTGATGTCTTTTTAGCTGCAAATTAAAGCAAGCAGAGTGATGCAGCCAATAAAAAGGCAAATGGTACATTGGAAAGAACATACACAAAAAGCAGAGGATAGCGGCATAATTATTGTGATAGCAACTTTTGGTTTTGATGTTTCTATCCCATTTTCATTGATATTTTTGCATTTAGATATGTAATGAATAATTGGCTTCTCAGACTTCTCCCTTCAATATGGATACAGATCTTCTTTACATATAATCCTGAATGATAAGGAAGAAATTATTTCAATTTCTTCTAAAAATTGTGTCCAATAGGCATCAGAGACCGGTGATTCAAATGAATGTATTCATCAAGTTCATCAGTAATCTTAATTACAACTGTGGTAATAAAAAAGGCCAAATTTTACATTTATTGCATTGTTATGAATTTAACAATTATATATATCATACAACTGAATTCTGTATGCTTTTTTTTATATAGGTGTGCCAAGAAAAGAAAGAAAATGATTCAAAGAAAATGATTTCTCTGATCCTGATGACTTCCCAGTGTTTGTTTCTTCATTCTCAGTCTTAAATATTTGGCTGGCTTCTTGCAAAAATGATCCAGAACTAACTTGGCAGTGAAATTTTACAAGCATTCATCCCCTGACTACTCTGTCTTTTTTACTTATGATGGTAAGTTGTTTTATTAAACTGTTAGAAGTTGTAGGTTTCTCAGTTTCAGTGTACAGATTCTGGAAAGAACGCCAAATGAATCAGAATTGTTCCATTTTCTGCTAGACTGCTAGAGTATATGAAACTCAAACTATTTTTTTGACTGAATAGAGTTATTTCATTAAAAAAAACTTTTCTCAAATTACTCTAAAATACAAATAAAATAGAATTTATTGAGACAAATAATAACACTGCTTTGCTACTTTGGGATAATTAGTTTTACTTCCCTTCCTTTTTCTTCATTATACTTCCAATCTTCTCTCTTCCATAAAACTGAATCATACTTTGATATTATGTGCTTGTTTATTTGTTTTATGTATTACCCATCTCACATACATGCCTATCCTTTATAGACAATTTTCAAAAATGCTTATTCAAGAAGCAAATTGTCAGAGATGGGTTCCCTTGATTCTGATTGCTTAGATGAATGAGAATTCTTTCTGAATGATGAGATCATGCAAATATTTATACCAAATAAAAAATGAGACTATATTTTGATTATGCCTCTAGAATATTGCAATACTGATCTTACAAAAAAAACAAAATGAAAACATTCATAATTTGCAGATGTGCGCCCCAAAGCACAATAGATGAAACAATAAACTACAACGTTTGACTAGCTTATTGAATTAGAGTTACTTGGAATTTGTAAAAAAAAGATGTTGGTGTATGAGTTTATCATTAGCACAGGTAGTCCTCAACTTACATCTGATTGCTTAGCAACCATTCAATGTTACAATGGACCTCATCCAAAACTACTTTTAAGTCTGTTCCAGACTTCCAAAGATAAATCTTCTCACAGTCACATGACTGCATTTTGAGTGCTTGGCAATTGGCTAAACTTCATTCAGTGATCACATGACCATGTTTTATTATTTCTTTTACCAGTTTCCAGATTTTTTAATGGTTTCTGTCAAAAAACTCTTAAAGGAATGTATTGATTCACTTAACAACCACAGTGTTAACTTAACGACCAGCACAAAAAAGTTATAAAATTGGATCTGATCATGTGGGTGTCTTGATTTGTGACAACTATGACTTATGATTAAAATTCCTGGATCTATTGGGGTCATAAATCAAGCAACTTTATTGTTGACCAAGTGCAATAGAATTCTATTATTTTTGTTTGAAAAAGCAATTTACCTATATAAAATGTAGGATTTTTCGGATTAAACAGAGTGACTGACTCCATACAGGTGTAGAAATGCTATAATATGCTAGGTCAGCTGTGCCAATTGGCTCATTGTTTCAGAAGTATTTCTTTATCTAAACAGAAAAATAGATTGACCAAGGCTGGGCAAAAAAGTTGTGAGAGTAGGAGTGACTTCTGATTTCCTGTTGCCTTTCCCATTTAGTTTCCTTATAGGAATCTGGCAGGAAGCATTGAAGATCTCATTTCCCTTCTCTTCCTTTCGTAGAAGCAGATAAATGGCTACTGCTAGATAGGGGAGAAGGCAAGGAATTGCAAGACTGACTAGAAATTGTCATGAACATTGAAAATGGGGGTTACATGGCTGCAGCAGTTATGTAACAGCAGTCAATAACACTGTAAGATGCACAACTTCCCCAAATTTCATTTCCTCAGGAGTCATGAGTTCTGGATTTTGGACATTTTTCTGTAAGTTAATCCATTTGAGGCAATTTATTTCACAAATGGTTGCCCTATAATGCATCGTTTTATCCAGTGCAAGGTCACAATAATGAGAGTTTTAGCATATAGATTTATATTTGTGGCTTCAAATTGGTCCTAATTTCTGATGGCTCCCTGGACAAGTCTCTGCAATTTTCTAGGCAACATTTTCAGAAATGGCTTGCCCTTACCTTCTTCCTAGGGCTGAGATGACTGGCTCAAGGTCATTCAGCTGGCATTGTGCCTAAGGCAGGACAAGAACTTTTTATCTCCCTATTTCCATATACAATTTTTTATGTCTTGTTTAGTTTTGCTTTGTTTTTGCAATTTTTCCCTTTTTTTGAAATCTGTATTTTAATGTTATGAATAAAATAATAAAATAAAAAATATTTCAAATACTATGTTTCTATATGTGCCAATTTAAAATATAAACATCTCAAATCTTATATGTAAACAAGGGTGCATCTCTGAATATTTGCCATTCATTTGTCCTTCTGTAACTAACACTCAATGACCTTATGTAAACAGAATATTGAAGATGGCAGTGGCTATATTGCTATTAGTTATATATAGGATAAAATGTATTTACTGTTAATGATTTGAAGGTTTAATTATTATGGATTGAATTCTAGTATAAAGTAAAATCACCAGGTTGTTTTTATATGTACCCATGTCTTCCTTAGTACTTCACTTATGCTACAGCCAGTCTTATTGATATATAATCTTGAGAATGAGCCATTTGAGATGGTAGCACTGCACTGAAAAATCACATCCACATTAATTATGTATTCAATAAGCAACTCTTTCTCTAGGGCCCACCTTGATTGTGTAACTTTTGAGATACCAGTTCATGGAACATGAACCATGTTCCTTTCTGTTGCATCTTCTTATTTTAAATTTTGACCAGCACAGCATATTCATGGTCCTCATTTTTTAATCTCTTTTTCCTGTGTATCAGTCAACAAAAAGTTGTGGCTTGCTAGATGTTTCTCTCAGAAATCAGTTCCCTTGCAACATAATTTTAAACATTATTATTTGTTGAGAAAAATAGAGTGGTAAATGCTGTACTGCTAGACAAATTCATTTTGTTTTTTGGAAAAGAAAATACTCCAACACAGTTGTGCCACGCTCAGAAACTAGGAAAGAAATGCAGAGACCTCTTAAACAGCCTTGCTCATGAAAATTATGTTCCAGTCAATTATTTTAAATACTAAATATACTTGTAAATATGATAATAAAATTTTACATGTCAAGAATATTTTTGGCAGCCTGTTCCAGCTTAGATGTTTTCTAAGGCTCTTTTTCAACTGTTTCCTAATGGCCTAGTTTTCATAACTGTGTTCAAGATAAACATCCATCTAGTCAAGTGGCCTAGACTAAGGCTGCTTAAGTAGCCTTACACTTAATTAATCTTGATTATATTGTGAATTTCATGCTATATATAGTATACTTTCTTTTTCTTTACTTTTCTTTTTTTTATTGTTTGGAAGTTTCTGTTATTTAACTATCTAGCACTGAGGTCATAGCTTTGATAGATTTTAATCCCCTTATATTTATAAATATGAGGAATGTGATAATTTTCATCTGTATTTCTGATTATGTTGTTCTTTAGAAATCATTCTTTTTTTAAATTTGATTTTGAAAAGAATTACTGACGTTATCTTGAAACTTGCATATTTTAAAAAGCTAATTAGATCAGCAAGAAAAGATGAGCCTTATACATTGGGGGGGGGATGCCATGGGCCCTCGAGAAGAATTATTTGTTATCAACAAAAATGTAAGGGATTCCAGTTTGTTCTTGTTGTTGTTGAAGGAAGTCATTATTTGGGATTGCAGTGAATGTGCTAAGTGTGTTGCAGAAAAATAAGCATATTTTTTCACAAAACAGATAAAATACAGTTTCTTTAATCTTCCCCTTCCCAACAGTCACATGTTCAGTGGGAGGGAAGTGTTGAGTTCCTCAGCAACAACAGGGTATATCTACTCAGCTATAGAAGCTTAAGGCTAGGTCACACTGGCCTACAGATGCAAAACGTATGCAAAAAGGACACAGTGGATGAGCAAATTTTCCATCCGTTGTTATCCACTCTCAAAAGTACCCCAAATTTGCATAAACAGAGCAGACAACAATGGAAAGGAACGGATGTGGGGAGGATGTAGCGGGGATGTAAAGCGG
>BHFT01002658.1:0-17697 GCA_004320025.1 Laticauda laticaudata | reverse complement strand
TTTAGCATCTTTCTTTTATCGAGATTGTATCTACACTTGTGACCACCATGCTATATCAATCCCTTAACTCCTCAGTTCTTGTTTAGTTTTAAGTTCCCCCTCATCATTCGAAATATCTTTATATCTTGTCATTTTTTTCCATATTAATAACATTTGGATGTATCAGTGCCTCCATTGTAGAAAGACAGACTGGTATTTTCAAATAGTGTTGTTCTTTAGTTTTTGCCCATACTGACAATAGTGCATTTCTAATATTGTATCTTTCAAAATGTTTTTCCCATATCATAAAAAGTCATGCCACTCTAGTTAGAGATCATGTCTCTCCAAGGTCAAATCAATGTCTCAAACTAATCCATTCTTTCATCCATGTAAGCTACCTTGAGTCACCATGTGTGAATAGGAGGCAATATAAATTTGATAAACAAACAAACAAACAAATATAAGTTCCAAAGCCTGATAGTACAACTCCCAGTCTGGCAACTCAAAGCCCCCTCTATTTTTAGAATATTGTAGCATTTTCAGACTCATTCTTGTTGTTTTCCCTTGCTAGATATATCTCAACATTGTTTTATTTAATTCTTCAAAGTATTTTTTTCCAGCTTTATCAGAATTGTTTGAAATAGATATAATAATCTCAGCAAAATATTCATTTTTATAGTAGCTATTCTTCCTGTCAAAGACAATTGTAAATTTTTCCACTTCAAGTCTGACTTGATTTGTTGTATCAACTTACAATAGTTGTCTTCTTTAATGGTTGCACATCTTGCTGTTAGCTGAATTCCTAAACATTTTACTTTCTTGACTATCTGGATACCTGTCTTGTTAATTAAGTCTTTTTTCTGTTTATCTGTAAGGTTTTTGACTAGTACTTCAGTTTTCTCTTTATTTGTTTTCAGTCCTGCAATCTTCTCGAAAATGTTTCTCATAATGTACTAGAAAAATAGCTTGGTTCCTAGAGTTTTCAAGAGTTGTATAGAACTCTGATATAGAATAAAAAAGTAAACATAATATTCAAATTTACTAGGGCTTTGAGAACAGTTTGGGAAAAGTCAGACTTCTACATAAGGGGCAAATCAGGCTGCTTACTTTTAGAATCAAAGTTGTTGACTTTCCAATTACAGATGCCAAGTAAAAATGCAGAAGCCTATTCTTTGGGATGTTCTCAAAGAAACTGCAGCCCTTGGGGACACTATCTTAAGGCCCTGTCAGCACTGCAAAACGTTTGTAAAAAAGACACAGTGGAAGAGAAAAATGTTCCATCTGTTGTTATCCGCTCTCAAAAGGGGCAAAAATTTGCATAAGCAGAGCGGATAACACGGATATGGCATATAGAGACGTTGATAAGCACGGAAAGGAATGGACGGGGAGGAGGATTGACGACGAGCGGAATGGAAAGCAGAATGCGGCTGAAGCGGCGAAACCTGTCGCGATGAAGTCCGGATGGAAGTGGATGCAGAGCCCGGCTATTGCAGGACGCGGTCTAACCCCCCCCATGCGTAGAGGGATGCAGAGAAGGCATTGTCAGACGTAAATGCGTAGAGGATGCAGAGCAGATGCCGCATAGCGGCTGCAGACGCGGAATCATGATCGTGAATTGTGTATAGCGGATGACACACGATGCGCCGGTTTGGGGCGTACTGCATCCGCTTTCATCTCCTTTCTCTCCGTGGCCTAACGTAACGTGCTGGGCACGCTCCACTCCGGCTTCCTCCCTGTCACGTCCGTGTTAACCGCTGGAACGTGCCAATTTGAGTTGTCAGAGCGGATGCATCAGCGAGTGCCTAGCAGGACTTATAGCCAGATGTGTACATGGCAGATGCAGATACGGATATGTCCCCCGTATCCCTAGAGGATGCATGAAGGATAGCATTGGACTTACATTTTCCGTCTCACAGAGTTCTTTGCAGCAGCTCATACGACTTTTTGGAGCGGCCGATACAATGTCAAATATGATCAGATTGCTGGACGTGCATGTAGAGAGTGAGAAGCCATACAACGCGTCGTGTGTGGAGCGTGAATACAGAACGGACAAGTCTCGCACTATTAACCTGACAACGGCACCAACGGATGGCAAGTGTTTTTCTCCATTTTACATCCTCTTTCCATCCGTTGGTGCAATGTGACAGGGGCTTTAGTTCCTTTAACCTTGCACATACTGTATGATTAGGCTGCTGCCAGCAGGATTCTTCCCTAATACTTTTTATCCACATTGTCTTTCCATGATCATTTTATCTATCCTCGGTCTTATCCCTTCTTATTGGTTGGAAATAGTCAGTTTAATTGTGGAATATGGAGAGCAAGCCTTCTAGTCAATAAAGTAGATAAAGCACAATGAAATAATAGAATATAACAGCTAATCAAGAAGGAACAATGCATAAACCAAAGAGGTGGAGAAGAGTGCTTTTAAGCAAATATTAGCTCCAAACCATGAACAGGGAGCTGAAATCCTTGACTGGAAAGAAAGCATACTGGAAGCTTGATGGAATGAAAAGATCTAGTACAATACAGTCATCTCTGAATATAAACTCCAGAAGGATTAGAAAAAACAGCTGCATGATATATATCTTCCATATATCTGAGTAAACTAGAAAAAGCCAAATTCTACAGAATAACTCTGAAGGAAAATTTCAACATGCCTTCCACAATAATTTAGTGCTAGGCACAAGCCACTATTTATTAAGCCATAATGCTCAAGGTCATCTTGAGAGGAAAAATGAATTACTATCTTTGTGGCAGAAGATGCAGGGCAAAATTGGTATTATCAGCAAAGCAAACTGAAGAATCAGGATCTGATGTCAATAAATAGAACTCTAAACTTTCCTGTCAAATAGAAAACCAGTAAATAATTGGTCTAGAAAGTATTCTTAAATATCTTGAATGTGAAATTGCTGACCTTCAGTGAAATAATGCAACAGATATGGTTTAGAGAATGTTATATAGCTCTAGAGAAATACAACATGTCTAATATAATCTCAGTTTTTACAATCGGATGCTATGAGGTCCAGGTAATAGCAGCCCTGTTAAATATTTCCAGAATTCGAAAATGAATTATTGGAATGGACTGGCTTTCTGCATCTAAAAGCCTACTGATCATTAGGGATAAAAGATGTAGAGATGTTAGCAGTGATATTCTGTACTGTTATCATCAATCTGTTTTGAAAATATAAACTCTTCATGTTTCTATGTAACATACTTCTGATCAGGTAGACAGTCAAGTCCTTGAGTTACAGTCTTGACAAATGTTAAGTGAACTACTTCAAGAAGTGGCCAGCCATACCTGCTCTCCCTAGTGTATTCATTAAACGAATAAATGGGATGTTAAGCCCCTGTCACACAGCACGAACGGATGCAAAGAGGATGTAAAATGGAGAGAAACACTTGCCATACGTTGGTTAACGCGATGCTTCCGTTCTGTACTCACTGCATCCATTTTTCATCCTCTCTATCCATCCAGCATCCGTCTACTAACATTTAATCCGCTCAAAAAGTGCAGCAAAACTTTTTGAGTGGAAAAATGTATCAAGCGCGTCATGAGACATCCGCTAACGCATCGGGAACATCCCGTTTCTACATGCCGTTTGTCCATCAATTACGATTTGCTATATCCACTAGGCATCCCTCTGCGCATCTGCGCAACTGGGCAATCCGCTCCAGTGGAAAACGGACACAGGGAGAAGCGAAACGGACCGGAACGGACAGGCAGCGTTAGTTAGCACGGATGGAGAAAATATGAAAGCGGATGCCAGCTCGCGACAAAGCATTAAAACGAAATAAAAAACAGTTCGCAGAGGGGGACGTATCTCGGAATATTTTAGGATGTCTGCAGGATGCCTAGAGGATGCAAAAGTACATATGAGGGACAACCTATATTTCCTATAATATAAAGGGGGAGAACTCACTGGATCTCACTTTCCAGTGCGCAGCCCTGCTGTGCAAGACCTTTCGCCTATCATCTTGTCTTGTCCTTCACAGCATCCTAGTCATCTCCACCATGGATCTCACAACACTCCTTTTTGGTAGCCACCATCATTTCTAACAACAGTGTGAAGCCATCTACAGGCTCTTTCACCTGTTCTACACAGAAGAGAAAAGGAGCAGCCAAGAAGTGTCTCGGTCGAAGATGGAATCGCCAGAAGAGCATGAGTACAGACGTAATAACAAGTGAGGTGGAGCTTGAGGAACGAGAACGCTGTGCATTCAGACTTCATGAGATGCCTCCAGCCATGTTTGACGAACGTTGTTCAGAGCGGCGAGACCCAGGTTGACCAAGAGAGCACAACTCCCAGCCCAGCCTGGACCGCTGGGCTCAAGTGGCAACTGACTCCTGCACCACCTTGGACTCAGGGACCACGTACAGAAGCATGCAGTACGGCCGGAGGGTGCGCACACAACACCATTAGCATGTGGTCGGAGAAGTGGTGCGGCCATCATCGAAAAAAAAAAGAATACCTGGAGAGCTCTGCAGTGCCCCTTCACTGAGAAGGCTGGAAGAAAGTTCAGAGCAGTGGTCATCAGAAGTGGAACTTCCCCGCACACCGTTGGGAGCCATAGATGGGTAAAGCCAACGTGGGCTGCAAAAGCTCCAGCCAATCAGGGTCCCACTTTTTCCAACTACAAGTGCTTCGTCAGCTCAATCTCTTCGCCATGGTGATGCTGACTATCAAGTTCATGTACGTTGATCGCTTGCAGGCATGGCTCATCTTCAAGATGCCCAGGTATACAACGCCAGTCACGGCTCAAGGAGGGGCTGGAAGGCCCTCATCATGGGTTCCCAGATCCAGACCCTGCCCAACAACAACACAAGATGTGCCCATACTTCATCTTGGGGATGACGCCTTCTCCCTCAGAACCTTCCTTCTGAAAGCCTACACTTCCAGATGCCTCACCCGTTAAAGAGAGGACTCTTCAACTACAGCGCTGTCCAGGGCAAGGCGGGTGGTGAGAACGCGCTTTGGCATACTGTGCCAACGAGATTCCATGTAACTTCTCAACCACCAGTGCAGCATCGGCCCAGAGGACCGTGAGGAGGCATCGTGGAAAGCTTGCTGCATCGCTGCACAATCTCATGCGCACGCCACCACCCAGTGTTGCAGAAGCAGGATCATGGACGTCAAACAATGGCATGGGGACATGAGCCTGGTAGAATGGAGGCTAAGGGCAAACCTGATTAATAATGTGGATGTGCAGGCCCCACAGAGCTTCACATGAAGGGAGAAGCAGCGCAACCTCCTGAGACACTGGTGCAACTCCCCAGCTGGAGCGGTGGAGTGGCAAGACAGGATGATAGATGCTTAATGGATGCTTCCTTGAGCCTGTCTCATCATACTGATGAGATTGTGCCATGTATGTTGAGTGGCCCTGCAATGAAACAGGGCATTTAATAAAGAGTTGTGTTTATGTTGAAATGGTGGATCAATGATTACATTTGTTATTGATAATAAAGGGCCAAAGGTGTGGCCTGGGAGGGTTGACCATACAGTCCCACTATGCTTGCACTGGAGTTTATCTATCCCACAGCTATTAACCATCCCAAGGGTATCCCTGCCCATCCCACAGGTATCCCTACCCATCCACAGCGATTACTCATCCCAAAGGTATCTCTGCCCATCTCACAGCGATTACCCATCCAAAGGTAATCCTGCCCATCCCACGGCTATTACCCATCCAAAGGTATCCCTGCCCACCCACTGCTATCTTAACCCATCCACAAGCATGCAAAGCTAAACCATTTCTAAAAGTTTCCACCAAGACTTTATTGATTAAAAGAAGGAGCAAGTGGTGTAAGCAAAGATAATCTTTATTAATAACAAACTGTAAAAGAAAATGACCCAAGTGTCCCAAGCAAAATAAAGTCATCAGGTAGCAACCCAGTCTCTGCACTCTTCTCAGCACTCTGAGGCTTGCCCATCATCTCAGGGAAGTGAAGGTCCAGGTGCTGTGGTAGTGGCTGCTGCTGGAGTGCTGGTCTGAGGCACCATTGGGGTCCCTGGCCCCGAGAGGACAACAGGGACGGTGTGTGGAGGAAGCTCTCAGACAGCTGGCTCCAGTCCTGTGATTTTGAGAGCCCCTTCTCCAGGACATGGGGTTCAGTTCCCAAGACGATGACAGATTTTCTGAGGCCGGGCTTGGCTGTGGGTGGAGAAGGAGGTGTGTAGTGGGGATGTTTGGTCTGCAGGTGAGTGAGGTGAGGTGTGTGGGTGCATCGGTGGCATCAGTGGCATCAGTGGCTCCGGTGGCGTTTGATGTACCTGTTGCTGACTGGGAAGGGCTGCCTGTGCTGCTGTAGCTCCTTGTAGCCGTCGCCTTGATAGGTGAGGCCTTGGAAAGCCTTGGAAGGGCAGTGACATCACCTGGGGTGGAGGAGCAGACCTGGACTGGGTGGGAGCAGGTTCAGATGGGTCTGGAGGGTTGTGCAGAAGACCGTGGATCCTGTCCTTGATCACCTGTACTGTGATTCGGACATGTCCATGAGGGTCTGGTTGACGTAGGTGAGGAAGGGCTTGCGGTATGTTGGTGTGTACAGCTGAGAGAGGAGATCTACGCTGCTTCTGATGGTGTCCCTGATCTCCAGCAGGACAGTGTCGCTCTGTCCTCCGATGAATGCTCTCTGCCTGCTTTCTGTGGAGGTGGAGCTGGGGGTGGTTGTGGGTTGTTCTCTGGTGGAAGTGCCTCTCTCCTTGCTCCCATGCGTCAGGGGGTCTCCACGCGGCTTCCGCCACAGGGAGTGGAGCTGTCGGGGGGGTCTCCGGTCGTGGCACGCTCCACAGATACCTGCCTGGACACAGGAGCTGATCTTGGCCAGAAGAGGACTGGCTCTCTGCGGGCTGCCTGAGAGAGAGGGTTGTCAGAGGCTGCTCCTTGGTGGCGGATCTCACCTTCCAAGAAGCTGCACTTGGCCATCACGTGATCTCTCGTCCGTCAGCTTGACCGTGGGCCTGGCCAGATTTCTTGGAGGTGCAGCTTCCTGTACCAGGTGTGCATGTGCTTCCACAGCCGAGGGCACCTCCGAAGTGTAGCCCAGGCTTCTTGCCTTCTCTCTCCAAGCAGCCTGCTTCCTTTTGGTGTCTCGATAGAGGCCTGTTCCCTTCTGCCATAGATACTCGTTCTCCCTCAGCCATTCCAGCACCTCATCCTCATGTTCCTCTTCGATGGAGTTATTGCCTCCTCTCAACGTTCTCCGCGTATGCCTTTTCTCCCTCTGGCAGGGCCATCTGGGCCCTCATTAGAGGGGCTTTGAGGTTGTAGGGGCTGCTCCACCACACCACCACCAGCAGAAGCAGCAACAACAACAGTAGTAGGACCAGCAGGACCAGCAGCACAGCAGCACCAGGACTCATCATCAGCAGAATAAACCAGCAGCGCAGCAGGACAGGTCAGCAGCAGCAGGAGTAAGCACCAGCAGACGCAAGCAGGACGCAGCAGGACAGCAGCAGCACCAGCAGGACCAGCAGGACCAGGAGCACCAGCAGGACCAGCAGGACCAGAAGCAGCGCCAGCAGAGTAAGCACGCAAGCGAAGCCCTAGCACAGGAGCAACGCCAGCAGAGTAAGCACCAGCAGAAGCCCAGCACCAGGAGCAGCGCCAGCAGAAGCTCAGCACCAGAAGAGTCAGCCCGAGCAGCAGAAGCCCCAACAGAAGCAGAGTCAGGGCCAGGGGTGGATGGTGGCCCTGTCCCTCTTGCCAGGGCTGCAGCAGATTGGCACAGGCTTCCTCTTCTTCTCCCATGGTGTGTTGGCTGTCTGTCTGTCTGGAGCTGTGTCTGGCAGCAGGTTTTCCTCTGAATGGTGACCTGCTTGCGAGCTGCTTCCCTTTATATCCGCGGCTTACTCAATGCTTCCTCCCGCATTCACAGTGAACGGTCTGCATCCCGCTTGCATCCGCTAGGCATCGCTAGGCTTCCGCTCTGCATCGCTTCATCGCTCAGCATCCGCTCTGCATCCGTTCCTTCCGTTGCGCGTCCGCTTCACTGTGCTCCCCGAAGCCCTGCAGACATGCCATCCGCTTCCATCTGCTAGGCTTCCGTGGAGCATCTGCTTTACATCCTGGCTACGTCCTCCCCTCTGTCCGTTCCTTTCCGTTGTTGTCCGCTCTGCTTATGCAAATTCGGGGCCACTTTTGAGAGCAGATAACAATGGATGGAACATTTTCTCGTCTGCTGTGTCCTTTTTACATACGTTTTGCATCCGTCGGCCTATGTGACAGGCCCTTTAAGTGGAGCTCAGGGGTGGAAGACATCCTGGGAAACCCAGTGCTGGCACAACCCCACCTGCCTTAGGCTTCCCAAGTCCTTCCCCATTCAAGAGATGGCCCAATGTATAGCTCTCTTGGCAATGAGAAGCAATGAAGAAGGAAAATGCTGGGTGCCTTTCCTAATTTTGCCCCTGCCCTTCCTCCTGCCAAGATGTCCTGCCTTCCTGCAGCAAAAAAAAGACCAGTTCCCTCACCTTTCTTTTTTTTTTTGAACTTTTTGACACAGAGCCTTTCAAAGCTTTCTGCCCCATTAGCTGGCCACTGATTAACTGGCTATCAGGAGGCTGCAAGCCTCTTCTGGCTGCCTGTGGCTAGATTTAGGGAATCCAACCCTGCATGGAAAGGCAGCAGCTTCAGGATGAGTTTCAGCACCTAATTGGGAGGGAGGGCCCCCCCAAATCTGTCCCTCCCAGCCTTTCTTGTTTCATGTTTTGAAGAAATGTTGATGGGGGGAGGGAAGGGGTTAAGCAAGGAAAAGCTTATCCTGAAGCTAATGCCTTTGCATGCAGGGCTGGCTTCCCAAAGCCTAGCAATTAGCCATCCAGGAGAGCTCTGCAGCCTCCTGACATTCAGCTGATGGAGGCAGAAAACTCTGAAAGCAGCTGATATTTCTGCAAGGAATTGTCAGAACTCTTAAAATGGTGGCTGCTTGCAGGAGGCCTGCGGAGGCTGTGGGCTCCCATGGGAGCGAAATGGAAGGTAGAGAGATGGGACCCTGCAGCATCCCTCTGGCCTGTTGTAAAGGTGAATGACCGCAGGGGCATGTTTCATAGTTAGCTGTCCTAATTATGAAACATGGTTATATGTAGTTTTGGGGTGTCAGTCATAACTTTGAATGGTCATTAAGTGGCCTTCATTTCTTGAAGACTACTTCAAAAACTTTCATCACTTCCTTCCTCTTTCAGTTCAGCCTTCTTTCTCATCTGTCTGTCTCTTCACTTCATAATAGAGGAGAACATACGAAGGCTTTTAGTTGTAAATGCAGTTATTTATTTATTAAACTGATATGTCTCCCATCTTATTGTCACCTCTAGGCAGCTTACAACCAATAAACAAGAAAGTAAAAATAAACCAAAAGGTATTAACAGTAAGACTGATTTTAAAAACCCACAAAGATGGAAAGAAAGGGGGCAAGATGCACACAGGGAGGAGTTAATGAGATCTTGGTCCATTAGCCACCATCCCCATTGGGTCCCTGGCCCCATTGAGAGCCAGGTCTTCAGGTCCTTTCAGAAGGCCAAAACGGTGGATGTGCCTTTCATCTCAGAGACACGAAGTCCCAATTGACAAATCCCATTGGGTTTTGTTTCCCAGTTCCTCAAATAACCTGGACCATACCATGAAGGACTTTAAACACCTTGAATTGAACCCAGATGTAAATTGGCAATAGGTAGTCTGTGCAACAGCTGTCTAATATGGGCCACTCTATGGATCCCAAGATCTCCCTGTGTGGCCTCAATCTATGCCAGCTGTAGCTTCTGAATACTCTTCAAGGGTAGCCTCATAGAGAGGGTGCTACAACAGTCTAGGTGTCAGATGACCAAGGTTTGAGTGACTGAATGCAGAGATTCCCAATCTAGGAATGTAGGCTTTCCTATTACCCATATTCTTTCCCAAATAAATCCTATCTTTTTTTGGATGAACATATCAGCCTCAAGAACTTAATTCTCCTATATAGTGTTTCCCTCTGCATTCATTTTTCTTCTGTCTAATACTGTCTACAATTCCACAAGCACATGAAGCCATCCTAACACCTGTCATGCACTGCACTATATATTCTGTGCTGCTGTACTATTTGACAAAAAGCTGGAAGGCACTGTGTCTTTTTGAGCTCAATACTGTCCAACTCCTTAAATGATTGAATATTAGATCTGTTCTGGGGCAGATGTATTAAAAACTCTAAAGATTGAATTTTCTCTTCCCCTATCCTATCACTTCCAAATCTTTGATCAATACAAAAATCCAAATTAAAATATCCAGACAAATGTCTCTTCAACCCTTTCTTGAACCCATTTAGTGAAAAATACCCATGGTCTCCTTAGGTAATTCCTTCATAGTATTCATCAAGTATGTTATTATTTCATGTCATGCCACATCTTATTTTTACAGTGTTAAAGTGCAGGGCATGGATTTCTTCTGTCTGACATTTTTTCACTTAAACAAAGCTATCCTATTATTCTCAAAGATGAAAATCTCAGTCTCCCCTCACAGTCTCTTGCTCATCTTCATTAATCTTCTTTCAACCTATTCCAAATTTTCTTTAAGAGGCATACTTCTGGAGCCAGAGCTGACCATGAATGGCCTGCAAAGTGAATCCACCAGGCAAATACTATAAAGAAGCNATTTTCTTTAAGAGGCATACTTCTGGAGCCAGAGCTGACCATGAATGGCCTGCAAAGTGAATCCACCAGGCAAATACTATAAAGAAGCCAAACTCCAAATTACTTGGAGAAAGTATTAAGAGTGGCATGTACATAAAGATGCTATGATTTCAACAACTTTATAAGGTGACTGGGTTCAGAAAGTGGTGTACAGTTCTGCTCACTTGCACCTCTGTAATGACATTACAAAGTTGAAAAGCAAAATCACCCAGTACTTATTGCAAGTGCACCAGTGGGATGGGCTGAGCAACTTTAAAATTGCATCTAATTATCTGTGGCCTGTCAGTTGAGGATTTAATATGTATAATAGAATCCTTGATGACTTAGTTTAACATTTAGTTACTTTAGCAATAGCATTTAACCTTATATACTGCTTTATAGCTCTCTCTAAGCAGTTTACAGAGTGAGCATATTGTCCCCAACAATACCCACCTCAGAAGGCTGAGTCAACTTTGAGCCTGGGGGGATTTGAACTGCCAAATTGTAGGCAGCTGGCTGCAGAAGTAGCTTGCAGTATTGCACTCTAACCACTGCACCACAGAGGCTCCTATCATTTAACTATCATTTACAGCACTGTGTTATACAGCTTTATCCTGGAGTAGGTCTCACAGTGGTTAAACACTCTATGATATTTCTAATCTCTTTTGGGGATTTTGTTTCTTTCAAATCTCTTTTTGTTTTAGGCTGCTTTATTTTTAACAGTGTAATCTCTTGCACATTGATTCAGTATTCATCCCCACTAAGTACAATGGTGCTTAGTTCCAGGAATTTATGCATAAAATTGCAGTCTTAATCTCTCTGTTTTGGGGCTATTAAATTTTTATCCCAACCCTCATATTTTCATTTCATATTTATTTCAACGAATTCTGCTTTGGAGCTGAGAAATGCACATTTAATGGAATATTCTAATGTTTCATTTGGTAGGTCATTGCATTCAACCGTTATTATGTTAGTAACCTTATTCTTAATTTAGTTCTTCATTTTTCAGAAGTAAGCTCTTCCGGTAATGGAAACATCTGTATATTCAAAGCCACTCTTGTTTCACAGAATATGAATTTTCCCTCCACTTCTCCACTTGCTACTTTGCAATAATGATCTCAAATTTAACTTACACTTGATTGTCTTTCTAAGTAATAGGTATTTCTGTGGGATGTAAGGTAGGCTCCAAGGTCTGCTTTGGGTGTTATGAGGATTGCCTCTAGTTCTGATTTATGCTTATAAATGCTGAGAAATTGCCTGCTTTCCCAGTATGCCTTGCTGTAGAACACATTTTTCTTTCTCCACGATACATTCCTCCTCTCTAAGTATCACCTGTTTTTCTCTCATAATTTGTGTAAAATTCTCTAGGTACTGAATATCATTAGACCAATGGTGGGATTCAACTTTTTTTTTAACCACTGGTTCTGTGGGCATGGCTTGGTGGGCGCGCTTTGTGTAAGCACACAGAGGGTTTGATACTGACCTTCTCCTGCAATCCTGCACTCTCCCTGTGTGTTCCAACAGCTGATGCGCCACAATCCCCTGTGCCACACGAAGCAGCTGAGCTTCAAAACCAGGAGATCAAGGCCAGTACAGAACCGGGGTGGGTTCGCCCACAGATGATCCTTGGAGCTACCTGTTCGGCCAAACAGGGCTGAAGTGGTAGAATACCACCCCTGCATTAGACATTATTCAGTTGTTTTTTGAACAACTCAAACTTTGCTATTCTTTGAACTTCATCCAGAAGTAAATCAATTAGAACTTATTTTTATAGACACATTCCCATCTTGGGCTGTAATACACATGAAAAGGTACTACAGCAGGGGTGTCAAACTGAAGTCCTGTGTGTTGAATTTGGCCCGCAGGGTGCTTAAATCAAATATCAAAGGAATATCAAAGGCGCCTCTGCCACCAAAAATGGCCTGAAAATGGCCTGCATCATATTGCCTACGTTTGCTCTAGGTAATTGAGTTCACAACTGAGCTGCTTTTACTCTTAAGATATTTCTCCTTATAGTCAACTTAAATTTAATTTATTGTAACATAATTGCATTACAGTTTTACTGCCTAGATTAATCTTTGTCTTCCTCGATGTGACAGTGTCCCAAATATTTGGAGAATGCTGTCATGCTCTCTCTGCTTTCAGTCTTTTCTTCAGTATATCCAATATGCTCAATATTTCCTCATGTCATAAAAGAGCTATCTTTCATGGTCTTCCCTGTTGTGTTGTGTCTATACCTTATTTAAAACTTTTATGGCAGAATTGGATGAAATACTCTCGGTGTGGTTTAACTAGGGTGAATTAAAGTGAACTTCTACGTTTTTGAGAGCTGAAAACAGTATTTCTATTAATTTAGTCTAAAATTTAGTTAGCTTTCACTGCAGCTGCTTCTTAGTTGTTATTCCTGTAGAGCTTGTTACAAATGACAATTTGATTATGACAAGAAATGATTCATATAAGGGCTCGCTTCTTCTGCCCTACATCTATGCATCTGTTTTGTTTGGCTTCAATCTTATGTTCGGACTCCTTTTGCAGTCAGTTATAAATAATAATGATAATGATAATAATAACAATAATATGTCTTATGTTCTAATTAGAATTGATCAAAACAGCCCAAATTCTGTCATATATTAAAAAAAACAAAAAAACAGCATTTGTTGTCACAAATCCGCTAATATAGATGTATTTTTTATTTTTTTTATTTGTCACAGATATATTTATAGACTACTTTCCTACATGCCAGTGATGGTGAACCAATAACACACATCCAGGTGTGGCACACAGAGCCCTCTCTGTGGGCATGTGAGCCATCTCCCCAGCTCAGCTCTGCCACGCTTGCGCATGCACCTCCCATCAGCCAGCTGGTCTTTGGGTCTCTGCTGCGCATGCGTGGAAGGTGGGTGAATGCATGGGGGACATGCATGCATGCGTGTGTGCATTGCATTTTGGGGATGCATGCATACGTGCTTTGTGCTCTCAGTGCTGAAAAGGTTAGCCATCACTGCTATATACAAATTATTTTATGCAAACCCCCTATGATGCACTTTTCCAAAATGTTTCTTACTTCCCCACTCAACTTTCTAAAACGTGTGCTATATAACACAACTTCTTTTATATGCCAAATTCTAATCATCCAAGGAAGTAGAAAAGACCAGAAGCAACTGCCCAGTGCAGAAGAACAACAGGTTCATCAGTTCTGAGGATGGTCACATCATCTTGCTCCCTCTACTTGAAAAAAAAACTTGATATAAAAAACTAGAATCGTAAAGCTACATCTGTGCCTTGCTCTTCCCCCCTCAGTGACAACTAATTTCAGTCTGCATTACAGCTGTGTAAAACAAGGTTTATAAGGCCATTCCTTAAAGATCTTGCAAAGCTTATATTTGAACTGTGAGCCCTTTCCTTCACAGCTGGGTAACATTAAAAATTGATTGGTAATTTCCCCTTATTTTCAAACATTTTAGCTTTTGACCTTGTTTTTATACTGTAAACATAAGGACAAGGATTGTGTAGTTCTTTGATGTTCAGATTCCTGTTGGGCCTTTTCAGCTCCAAAAAATGGTAGGAAATACTTTAAACACATGCATAGCTATTTCCATATTCAGCATTGATACATACTCAAGGAATAGATACATACCTAAACTTGTTAATTACATTTTAGTCAACAATTATATAAGCCTATATCAGATTTATTATCCTGTGCTTTATCATGAATCCAGTCAAAATAGGTATGCTGGCATTTCAGAAGATACTAACATTTTTGTAGCTTGTTGGTTTTATTAATATTTCATTTTCTTTTAAAAAAATCAGCTATTTTAAGGCAAACTTAAGTACAAAATATTTCTTTTAATTTTTTTGTTGAAATATATTTCAGCACTAACATATCCTTCAAACTACCGAGATTTTTTGTTTGCTTTTATTTTCTAATTATATTCCACTTTTTCTCAAGTCAACACTTTTACGTTTACTTAACATTGTATCCTCTTTGAAATTATTAGTGGAAAAGTTAAATATAGTTTTTATTGTATATAAATGGGGGTGCAATGATTCAGTGGTTAAAAATGTGGAACATGTTAGCTGGAAAGCTGAGAACTCAGGTTTGAGACCCAAGTGCTATGCAATGGAGTGAGCCCGTTACTTGCCCCAGCTGCCACCTAGCAGTTTAGAAGCATGAAAATGCAAGTAGATAAAATGTACCACTTTGGTGGGAAGAAAACAGTTTTCTGTGCATCTCGGCATACAGTCATGCTCGCCATATCACTGGCCACATAACCATGGAAAATATCTTTGGACAAACACTGACTCCCTGAGTTAAGGAATACCACTGCCTTGAGTCAGACATGACTGGACAGGGGAAACCTTTACCTTTATCATGTATATGGTTTAAAAGGTGAAGGTTCCCCTTGCACATATGTGCCAGTTGTTTCTGGCTCTAGGGGGTGTAAATTAGTATTAATTACTTGGTATTCTTCCAACTCTGCTGCAGATAGTATAGCTGGACAAACTGCCTATTTCATGGGAACATATTCCCATTAGCTATATTATTTACTGAGAGATAAGATTCATATCAAAGTGATTATTCTGTATTTTTCATCCTACTGTGATCTTCCTTGGTAACTATGTATCAGAACTTTACACTGTATTGCAATGCACCTTGGCAGTGGATATTGGCAACTAGAATATCAAATATACTGTAGGTTATGTCATGTGTATAGATTATGTCTGCTTGCCCTTCTCAGAGATAAGAGTTTTAGCCTTTCCTTCAACATTCCTAATATAAAGAAATAGAATAGAATAGAATAACTTAGTTGGAAGGGACCTTGTAGATCATCTAGTCTAACCCCCCACCCCCACTCAAGCAGAAATCTATACAATTTCTGACAGATGACTGTCCAGTGTTGTTGAGGTATTCCCTGTTAGGAGAATGAGTGTACTCAGGGAAACATAGTGAGAGTGGTGATGAATAACAAACAACCAGCACACAGATACACTGAATAGTAAAATGTAAGTTTTACTTCCTGTAAACGGGTAAACAAAGTCCAACAAACAGTCTAAATCATGCGCTGTTAAAGCAGTTAGTATTCAAAATAATCAGTCCAGGGATAATCCAAAAACAAAGTCCTTTTCTTTACCAGTGTTATAAACAAAGTTCGGTAAACAGAGTTTGTAAATAGTTGCAAGACTCACAGCAATTCAAGCAGGCAAAAGGCAAAAATGATCAGGCAAAAGGCAAAAGGAAAGCAAAGGAAATGCAAAAAAGAACAAACCAGGTATTTGGCTCCATCTTATGGCCATTGGAGGAACCTCAGCCAATCACAATTACAACATTCTCTTCAAGATACAACAGTATTAAATGACCATCCTTGTTTATATATTGCCAACCCAATTGTTAGGTGACGATCATTCCTAACAAGTGTCTTCTTGAAAGCTTTCAGTAATGAAGCACCCACAACTTCTGAAGACAAGGTGTTCCATTGGTTGATTGTTTTCACTGTCAGAAAATTTCTTATTTCTTGGTTGAATCTCTCCTTGATCAATTTCCATCCATTGTTCTTTGCCTAGCCTTTGGGTGCTTTGGAAAATAGGTTGATCCCCTCCTCTCTGTGACAGCCCCTCCAATACTGGAACACTACTATCTTGTCACTCTGGTCCTTCTCTTCATTAGACTAGCTATGGCCAGTTTTTGCAACTGTTCTTCATATGTTTTAGTCTCCAGTCCCCTAATCATCCTGGTTGCCCTTCTCTGTACTTTTTCTACAATCTCAACATCTTTTTGAACATGGGAAAATAAACCAATATTTGTATAGTTTGTCCTCCTCTTTGACTTTTTCATGCATTATTTATTTATGAATGTTTGAATCAGTTGAAAACATTCACTTAACATGTCATACGAGTATATATTCAAGGGATTATTTCCAATTGCATAAAATTAACTATTTTCTGAATATCCCCATCCACCAAAATGTAGTTCAGCTGTGAGAAAATTAAGGTTTTTCACACCTGGGCAAGAAAAACAAAGTGCATAGATATAAAATAGGTACTCAAGAGCAGTAAACATGAGCTGGATTTAGGTGTCCAAATAGACAATATGAGACAGCAATGTATTGCAGCTGCCAAAAAAGCCAGTGTAGCCTTGGGATGCATCAGTACATCAATGCATTGCTCAAGATCACTTTATACTGCTTTTGGAATAGTGCATCCAGTTTTGGTTACCACCTTGCAAAAAATACTCTAGAAAGGGTGCAGAGAAGAATGACAAATATGATAAGGGACTAAAACCTACGATGAAGGATTGCAGGAACTGGGTATGTCAGTCTACTGAAGAGAAGGACTAGGAGTGACATGATTTCAATCTTCCAATATTTGAAGGGCTGTCACAGAGAAGATGGAATCAACCTATTCTCTAAAGCACCTGAGGGAAAGACAAGAAATAATAGATGGAAACTTTTCAAGGAGAGATCCAACTTAGAAGTTTCCTGACAATTAATCAGTGGAAGGTCTTCCCTCCAGAAGTTATGGGTGCTCTATCACTGGAGATTTTAAAGAAGTGACTGGACAGACATTTATCTGGAATAGCACAGCATCTCCTATTTGAGCAGAGGGTTGGACTAGAAATCCTTTAAGTTCCTTTTTGAGTCTGTTATTCTGGATTCTGGATTCTTTATCTACATTTGTTGTTTGAAATAATTTATGCAATTTTTCCTAATGTAAACTATTGATAACAAAATGAGCAATAAATGATTATTTTTATACAACCCCGTTTAATAAATGGCTTTGAACAATTTCCTGAAATATCTTTTCCTAATATACAGTATATTGCTTTGTTCAAAGGTTTTGAACTAAGAATAGATTACCATACAGTATTGCTTCTTATCGGAGAACTGGCAATTTAGTGTAAAATAACCTGAAAGCAAATACCATTTGCATTCTTATTTAGGACCTACCAGAAAATATAATTCCAACAGTATGGAGACACTTGAGAGTAAGGTAAATATTCTGTATAAAATGGTATACTCCAAACTATGCAATCTGATTGGCTAAAAGACTAAGCATTGGATTGGTTCATCAGGAACCAATCCAAAAGAGC
>BHFT01002656.1:0-15874 GCA_004320025.1 Laticauda laticaudata | reverse complement strand
ACAAGCCACGAGCAGCCTATCTATAAAAAGGGCTGCCGCGGCTCCTGGCTCAGACGGATTTTCAGAACTAAATAAAACAGCTGAAGTTACGCTGGTCTCTAGTCTCATTCTTTGTGAACTCTACAGTAATTATAGCCAGGACATGTTGAAAGTCAAATAAAACAAGCAAAATTATTTTGTCTTTAGTTTCTGGCTTCCGTGACATAGGGACTCAGTCAATGTATCTGTTCATTATCCCCATGCCTGGCTTTTTGTCCTTATGGGCAAAAGATTTTTCATTTTCTAGCACCAATATGGTGCTCTGTATAAAATTAGCTTTCTGCCTCCTGCTCTGAGTTTTATCCATGACAGAAGAATATTCCTCTTGAACAGTCATAATTTGAGTCTTACAGAAGCACAAACTAATAAAATGCATAATTAATCTACCTGTTTTCTATTCCAGTCCCATTTCCTATGGTCATTAAACAGAATCAATTAGCATGGGACAGTTAAGATTTTGCAAATATAGTTCTTTGAGAGAGTGGAGAGGCAAACTAGGAAAATGTTACTTTGTACCATTTAAGTACCCTAAATGTGAAGGGCTTCCTTTTTTCCCATCTATCCTTGAATCAAGCACATCTCATTATTTTAAAGAGGAGCTGTATCCTACACAAATGAAGTAAATTTTTTGATAGCAGTTCTGATGGGAAGATGAAAATATCTCTTCTTGCAGCCTATTTTCTTTTACCCACTTTATTAGTTTTTCATGGTGAAGCTATGCAGTTAAAAATACAACTATTCAAATTAAGCTATTTAACAAAATAGAGTATAAAGAAGTCCATCAATGCAGTCGTCACTAACATGGGCTGTAGTTTCTTGGAAATACATCTCAAAGGAATAAACCATGGATGCAGACCTAGTGGTAAATTTGTGGCTGAAAGAAATCAATGTTTCGCAGCTAAATTTCCGGCCCACAGAGACATTGCTGTCTGGGGTTCTTTCTTGGCTTGGCTAAATTAACTAATTCTTCTGCTTCCTTCTCCTACTTCTTTGTTATCTGCTGTTTTCCTCTCAAAGGTCAACTTTCTCTCAGTATGTATACCCCATCTGAATGTGATTTACATGTAAGGTTTTGCTGACAGACCCCATTATACTTTTTCTTTGTCTCTAGGTGATTCATTTATCAATCTCATCTCTCTCCCTCCCCTCACAACATTTTTCAGACCCGTAATTGATTATTTCTCCCCTTTCTGCAAAAACATTTTCAGACTTTCATCTTCATTGATGTCACCTTAAAATACCACATTAATTAATCTCTATGATATCCTGCTAAAAAAAATAAAAATAAAAATAGCAGTGAATAAAAGTAACATACTACCTTCTTCAAGCCTGGTGAGATTTGAATTGCCAAAGTGCTGGCAGTTGGCAGTCAACAGAAGTAGCCTGCAGTACTGCACTCTAACCACTGTGCCGCCATGGGTCATAGTAGCCAGGCTGTTGGTAGAACAATCCTGCCATTGCAAAATAATTCCAATTTCAGTCACAGTAGCATGTAGGGTTCATCGTGTTCATTATCTATTGTAAAAGCAACATTACAACTGGTAAAATCTCTGCCTAAGCCAGAATTAAGAGAGACACTCCTGAGAGTCATCCCACTCCATGTAATGTTTTGATGATGGATCCTATTATACTTTTTTTTTTATCTCTAGATGATTCATTTATCAGTTTCATCGTTCCCTTAATGGGAAAGGCTGGCTTCTTTTTGTGTCATTTTATTATGTTGTATTTTTGATTAATTGGATTTCCTGCTTGCTTGGTTGTCCAGAGTCTTACTTGATTGAATTAGTCTGCAAATATTGGTAAATAAATAAATAATGCCAAATGATAATATGATATACTTGTTTCCTAACTTAGCATGATATATGGTCCTATTCATTTTTTTATTGTATCAGTGACTAAAGATAATATAATGGACATTGTGAATAATTTTCTAACTCATTCATTCAAAAACAATATTCTATACTAGCATTAGCTGTTACAACTTAGGAGGGTTATTGGGTCTGCATTGCAGGAATCAAGATGACCACTAGATGTCAGGAAACATAATTTAATCTGTTTTTGATGCTGACCAATTCTACAGTCCAGATCTGATTGCCCTGATTTAATAAATAGATTAATTAAATTGCTTAGTGAATGTGAAGTTTGAAAAATTAGCTGGTCATCTTTTATAAGGCCAATCCAGGAATCTGCAGAAATCCAGATCACTAAATGGCAACAAAGAAATGCAGAAAAATCAAAATCTTACTTGGGTTTTTTTTTTTTTTTGGTGTTTTTTCAGAGTACAGCCCAGAATTGATAACCCTACTTTTAAAGGTATCTCCTTTCAATTTTTGGCTTTGTGAGCAGGTAAAATGGATAAAAGGGCAAATAGAGGAGAGATTCTGAGAAGATAAAGTATTAGGAATGATGTGGAATACTCACAAACTGTGCAAAAACTAATAGTACTGGAGTAGATATCTATTCATGTGCTACCACAACCAAACCCAATTACATTGGGACACCATGTTAAGCTAGCATGTTGTTATCTAAACATGAGCTGAACCATCTTGGATATATATTTTAGAGCACATTACTTTGAGCACATGTAAGCAATATCTTAAAGGTAATATGTCTGGCTTTTATAAGCATGTTGTTGAATAGTAATTAAGTACATGTCATAATTCTTTCATATTTGTCTTGTAAGTAGTATTTAAGCAGTGATTACTGTATATGGAAAAAATGTTCACATTAAGGAGGGTGTAAACTGCGTATTGATTCTTTTGGTTGTTTCTAGAAGAATTCTGAAAAAGGGATAGCAATGAAATATTAAAAAAAAAACAGAAAATGAATGCTTTCTTCACCAATTAAACCCAGAATCCAGAACTTGTGGTGCTCCAAAACTGGAGACTTTTAAGAAGAGATTTGACATCTATTTGTCCTGTTTGAGCAGAGGGTTGGATTATAAGACCTCCAGGATCCCTTCCAACTCTGCTATTCTGTTATTCCTAATATATGCATAATTGGTAAAAAAAAAATACACAAACTATTGTTTGGATGAAGGGCATTTGTGTGTTCTCCCTTTCTTGTTAATATATATTTATGCCTTACATTTCTATACCAAGAGAATCCACCCACCCCACTCCAAAACCAAAATCTGCAGACAAGTTTTTCTTTTGTAACTTATATATATTAAGGAATAACATGCTGATCAATATCCTCAAAGTTACTGAGTTAATCAAAAACCAAGTTAGTTATGTCCTATAGCAAAGAAGGGCCACAAAATGCTCACCCAATTATTGTACCAGCATATCACCTTTAGCCTGACTGAAAAGCCAAAGTTTCTAAAGAGATTTTTCTCTTCTTAAAATATTTCATTTAGTTTAATTCCTTGTGCTTCCATTAAATTGACTTTGTGGGTGGATCATGTGAAGGTCCCCTTAAGTCAGTTGGACAAGTGAGATATGTGATACTTTTGTTTGTGTGTCTTACTGCTTCTAATTCCTTCTGGTTCCTCCTACTGGTTATCATACCGATAGAAAATAATATTTATATTTGTAGCTCAGGGTTGAACCGTAGGGCCCTTGGTGCTCTTTGAGCATGGTGATTTCCTTGCAGATGTTTCATTACCAGACTAGTTAATATCATCAGTGTTAGCATTGCTGATGTTACCTAGTTTGGTAATGAAATCCAAAGGGAATTTTAAAGACATCCTCCTAAACACTATGTTAGACCCACAGTGGTAGTCCTTGTTTTAAAACCCTGGGGAAATTTTAGACTCAATTATATCACTATTTATTCAGGATTTTTCACCATTATTTTCAAGCAGATTGCTGAAAAATTCATGCAAATTTTCCTTCCTTCAGAACTGCAAATGTGCCAAGAGACTGCTAATAAAATATTTACAGCTAACTTTAAGATGTAAATATGTCTTCCTTATTGAGCTATAACTTCACTTTGAAAGATTTCTCCAAAAGGAACAGATTTATTTTAATATATGTGTCATCTGTTTTTTTCCGCACTTTCTTCAGGGTTTTTCCTTTCTTTTTTAAAAATGTGCATTAAGAAAGAGAGTAAGAGCAGCTATACAGTAGGTGTTGTATATGTGAAACATTCCAAAAATATCTGTAAAAGAGTTTTTTAACTGAAAAACTATATGACTATGTCAAAAAATAGCATTTTGGGAGGCAACCTATACAACTACTATTCAGTTATTTTTTGTATGTTCTGAACAATCATGTTCAGTGCTTGGAGCTCCTGGACAAGGCCCTGCAGTTTTTTGGCAATCTTTTTCTGAAATAGTTTGTCATTGCCTCCTTTCCAGGGATGAGAGAAATTGACTGATTTAAACTGGCCTTGTGTGTCTCAGGCAGGACTAGAATTTAAGGTCTCATGGTTTCTAGTTTGATGCTTCAATGACTACACCAAACTGGGCCTGTTCAGAGTATACAGGTAGTCTTCAACTTACAAACCATAGTTGAACCTAGAATTACGATCATAGCTTGTTGTGGACATAAGCCAAGGCATCATGTGACCAGAAGTGATTTTTACAACTGTTTTCTATGAGAGTCATTAAGTGAAAGTCATGATCATTCTAACCAAATCCATTTGATTAGAAACTGAAAGTAAATGCCAGAAACTGAAAAAAAAAAATTGCACATTGAGGATATGTGTTTGCTTGGATGGTATGATCGTGGTCTCCTTCAGATTACCATAAGCATAAAAGTAAAAAAATAAAAACAGAAACATAGCTAAAGAAAAAGATTAATAATTTTATATATCATCTAATTCAACATTTGAGAGGCAAATTCATGTGATTACAGTTTTGAGTAATAGCTCACAATTTATTTTAAAGGATAATCTTCCTCTGAACATTAAGATGAAAATTCCAACATCATTTTTATATTTTCAAAGCTCCTCCAGATATTCAAATTAATGTTCACCTTTCACCTTTACCTTTCTTCATCCACATCTTTTTTGAAAAAAATGCAGATTCCAAATAGGTTTCTCTTCCTTTTTGCCAAAGATCATCATTAATTATCCCAAGCCTCTCTCTTTTTCATCAATCAAACTCATTTTTCTTGGCAATTGTTCTATTAAGCTAATCTTACATTAAATATGATACTTAGTAATTGCCTAAAAATGATATTACAATCCCTTAAACTAATTAGTGGAAGACTTTGAACAGAATACATAATTATATACAAGCCATAATTAACTTGTGGAATTCCTTGCTACAAGAAATGTTTGCCCACTTGCTGGCATAGTTTTATAGAAATATAGATGATTAGACAAATGTATGAACTATTGGTGCATTGAAACAGAGCAATAAATCACAACACAACGAGAGATTTCTATGTTTTTAGAGGCACCAGTAAAAAAAGAGATTCCTGGACTGAGTCAACAAATATTGATATAGATCCCAATATCTATTCAGCAGTCATAATTGAAGCTTCTCAAGAGGAGAGATCCAGGTTAGGAAAGAGTTCAGATGACATGGAGTATGAAGCAATTATAAATCGAAAGAAAGTAAAGAGTGACCAATTCTCTTATTAAGATGCTCACTAGGCTACCCAGTAGGCTTACCACTAAAAATATTTTAATGGGAGAAATTCTAAATAGTACTTTTCCTAATTGTAATAACAATAATATGGGATGTGCCTTGTACAGAATCTTAATTAATTGGTGTTGAAACTAAATACCAAAGATGGATCACCAGTTGATGTTTGTATTGAAGCACAATATGGATTGTCTGTTCTTTGAGATAAAAGTCTATGGAGAATCTCAGACATCCAGATCATGGACATTGCAAAGGTGCTTTCTCAGAATCCTTCCATTCCTCATCATCCAGTCAGAGCTGAAGAAACTTCTTGGATGAGAAATGAAACATCTTCAAAGAAAAAACCAAGAAAAGTCCAGCTGCCTCCTGAAAAAGGACCTTCTCTTAGAGATGTTTCCACTGGAGTTCTTGCACTAATTGTGAGGATCAGTCACTATTAGCCTTGATAGAAGTGTCACTGCCTTCTGGAAGATTCAAGGGCTTCCTTGTGCAATGTGAGAACAGACTGATGGGATCGATGGGCCAGGGTAGAGCACGGATTATGTTCTTTTCATAGGAGAATGCATGTGATGCCGGAAATGATCTCTTCCTTGATTTTGTGATGAGAAATTCTCCTCTGGATACCTTGGTAGAAGCAAAGAGTTGTACCATAGCAATTCCACTTGTTTTATTAAAGCTTCAGCAGGAAAGTAAGAAGTAGTTTGTCGGTGCAAGTGTTATTTCCCCCACTTTTGATCTGTCTACTTTCCATCTGCCATTGCCCCTAAGGCATCCAGAATCTGCCACCTGAGAAGGTTTCCTAATTTACCAGAAAGCACAGGCTAAACTTGCAAACACAGGCAAGGTTGTCAGGCAGGATTTATAACACTGAACACATGCAATTTAATAAAATGTGCATTGGTATTAACCAAATCTCAGGAGTTGTGGGTATCTCTCCATTATAGATTTGACACATACAGCCTAGGTTGTAACCTTGCCAAATCTTTCTGTAGTATTTCCCCAACCAATTTAAATGGAGAGGAAAAATGACCATGGAGAGCCACTGCAACAGAGACTAAACAGCCACTATGTTAGACTCCTCCCACCTCAAGGAAGGAATGAGGAAGTCTAAGGATCTGATCTTACTTTATCACTATGTTCTTTGTACTTCTGCTATACCACAACATAAACCAAGGAATTTTTTTTATTGTACCATGTTGCTCTTTTCCATCCCAACATAATATTTTTATGTATGTATTCTCTTTATCTCTGTGTGTGTAAAAGAAGGAAAGAAAGATGGAAGTGAACTGGTGAAAGATAGATGGATAGATAGATAGATAGATAGATAGAAAGAAATAGATAGATAGATAGATAGATAGATAGATAGATAGATAGATAGATAGATAGATAAATAGCGGTAGTCATACAAAGACATGGCAGGAGAGGGGAGAGGATAGAGATATAGACAGACAGACAAATGAGATAGGGATATAGATATAGGCACAGACATATAAATAGATATAAACATATAGGTAGAATAATGATAGATAGATGATAGATTACTGTGTGTGGGAAGTCTGCTGCTGTGACTACATAAAATTATACTAATATCTTTCAAGATTGTAGAATGGTCCTCTGTATGATTGCAGATAGAAGTTTTCTGAATTTTTCCATAAGAACTTATCCCGAATGGATGTTAAGAGATTTTTTTTCAACAAGTCTGGTGGCAACGCACTGAAATTCTGTCATTCACATCGTGAAATCTTACTGCATGTTTATTAAAAGTTAATTACTATAGCTTTAAGACACATAATTGTTAGTAGAATAAGAAGTATCTGGTGCACTTTTAAATGGTAGCAATTACAAGCTCAGAATTAATTACTTGCGTCAGTGTTCATTGCTTACTTGACTAGAAGGGCTGAATTATAACTGTGACCAATATGAAGCCTGGTGGAAAACAGAGAGAAAAGCAAATTATGTTTAGGAATGGGTATCTTCTAATCTTGCAGATATATTTCCTCTAGCACATTTAACTCAGGTATATAGCAATAGCACTTCGACTTATATACCACTTCACAGTGCTTTACAGGATTCTCTAAGCGGTTAACAGAGTCAGCATATTGCCCCCAACAATCTGGGTCCTCATTTTACTGACCTTGGAAGGATAGAAGGCTGAATCAAACTTGAGCCAGTAAGGATCAAACTCCTGGCTGTGGGCATTGTGTGTGTGTGTGTGTGTATATATATATATATATGTGTGTGTGTGTGTGTGTGTGTGTGTTTGTGTGCTGTTCAGCTTCCTTCTGTTTTATCCCATGTCATTGGAGTTGTGCTTTTAAAGTTGTAGCAACGTTTCAGCAGAATCTGATCTGCCATCATCAGGCTTCTGTATGGAGTTCGTATGTGGGTCAGGCTCAATACAGAAGCCTGATGATGGCAGATGAGATTCTGCTGAAACATTGCCTACAACTTTAAAAAGCACTACATATGACGTGGAAATTCCCGCGTAGAATGTGGAAGTAACTCTAGGCAAGTTTCGATGAAGGTCTCATTCATCATGTTCGGCTTGTTTCTTCAGGCTCTGTGCTTCTCAGAGTACTTCTGAGAAGCACAGAGCACAGAGCTGAAGAAAAAAAGCCTAGATGATGAATGAGACTTCAATCGACAACGTTGGCGAGATCTTCCAATTCTAAGCGGAGAAAAACCTGAAATAACCAAAGTCACATGAACCTACCCCTCATCCTGGAGTTTGTATGTGGTCACGGGTCTCAACAGCGCTTGTGTTTTTACAATTTGAGGCTAGCCTATTATTGTGGCAGAATGTTTTTTCTACATCCTGATTGGTTGGGTGAGTACTTGGTCTGTGTTTATGGACTTTGGAGGTTTGTTTGATGCGTGTTTTCTGGTTTCTCCTCTCTGTACTGTTTTGTGGCTTTGATTGGCTGGCCAAGACTCTGTTTCTCCTGTGTTGGAGGCTTTCAGTGCAGCTTGGCTTCGTGTGATAAGCGATGGCTATTATCTATTAGGAAAGCCAAGGTTTCACTGGGTTGGTCTGGTTGGGGGGTGGTGTTGAGATGGACGGTATCAGAGGGAGTCTGGGGTTTGTGCCCAGTGTCTTCTGCGGCCTTGTGGTGTTGGGAGAGTCTATTTTCGGGAAGGGGGGTGCAGCCTGCTCCAAAATAATTGGTACAGTCTGGGTGGAATCATGCTCGTTCTATTCATTGCTTTCCAGTCTTTTTTCAATCTCCTATGCTTCTCTCGCGTGATTGTGTGGCTGGGGTGCTTTTCTTACGGTGGCTAGGCTTCTAGATGCACCCCCCCCCCCCATATTGAAGTATGATGTTGTGACTGTATTTTCATGTGTTGGACTAGTGATCGAGGTCCGTGTGTTCCAGCTTTTTTTACTGTAATTTTTGTGTTCATCTCCCAAGGGGTACATATATTTTTTTCTCTTGGTCCTGTCTCAATGTATGGTGGCTGGGCATGATGCACCGGGAAACTTCGTATATGCCTTGGTTTTCCAGTCAATTTTTGTCTTTGGGGTTTCTTAAGGATGGCTGCTATTTTTCTGTTTCTTTTTTGAAGAGGCAGTCTTGAGGTGATGGCCGTGTGTAGTTCTTACTGATTTTTGGTCTGTAGTACCTCTTTGTAGGGCTAGGACAAGCTTAGTTCCCATTCTGAAGAGAGTCTTTTGTATCTTCTAGGGTCTTCTGTTATGTTTGGTGTGTTTTAGTGCTGATCAAAGCTGGTGTATTTTGTTTTTTTGTGGACAGCCACTGGCTGTCCGAGATGACGTTTTAGAGTCAGGGTGCATAGTTCAGTCTTTATATGTGTCTTTCTCGCCAGGTGTTTGGTTCTGGTAATTTAGTGTTTTGGCAGCCGGAATTATCTGTGCTGGTGGTGGTGGGATTGGGCATTGAGGTAGCGGTTTGGTGTGTTTTCTTTGCCGTATATGTTGGTTGTCCCAGTCGTGTCCATCGTTTGTTTTTTGTAGATTAGATAAAATCTAGGAATGGTAGTTCGTTTATTTCTTTTTCCAAATGTTGCAATTCTTGTGATTTTGGGGTGTGTGCTGTTTAGGTATGTTTAGGAAATTGTTTAGCGTTTTTCTTTTTTCCATGGGGCCAGATTAACAAATGTGTCTCAATTCAATGTATGACTTAGCCATGAGTTGGGCTCTGTGGGTGGCATTAGCCAGGGCTCTGGATTCAAATTCTTCCATGAACAGTTTTTTGCGCAATGACGGGTGCACATGTGCGATGATACTCGCATAGGGGCTGCCTATCAATTTGCTTTTATCGTTCTTGTCCTTTGTATATGAAATGATAGTGGGTTAAGCAGGTAGTTCTTGTTTAATGTCTTCCATGAGGTACTTTAGCTGGTTGGTAGTTTATCTTGATGATTTATCAAGAGTTTCTTTTTATCGGACTTGAGTGAATAGTTGAAACCACGTCGAAACTTACAAGGCAGATCTTCTGTGTTCCACGTGTAAGTATCTTTTGATCAGTCTTTTTGAGAAGTGGCATGAAGTTTTGTACATAAGAAGCTCGGTTATCAGCACGTGGGCTGCAGTTGTTTTGGCTTAGTGTTTAGCTAGGTTTTGTGTTATATAATATATATATATATACACATATATGGATCTTTGGTTATCGGGGTTTTCTCCCGCGTTTTCTCTGAGAAGCACAGAGCTGAAGATAACAAGCCTGAAGATTGATGAATGAGACTTCATCGAAACGTTTGCTAGATACTTCCATTCTACGTGGGAGAAAACCCGAATAATAACCAAAGTCCAACATACAATACTTGCGAAAACCTCAGAAAGCATATATAATATATAATACTATATATATGCTGTTTTAGCTTCCCGTCTGGGTATTTATCCCACGTCCATTGTTAGTGTTGTTAAAGTTGTAGCTACAATTTAACAACACTAACAATGACGGCTAAAACTTTAGCAACAGCTACCATGATGTGGGATAATTACCCGGAGGGAAGCTAAACAGCACACATGTAAGTCCCGCGAAAGCTTATATATATATATATATATATATATATATCTGAAAGAATGGTATTTTTTGTTTTAAATAGTAGTAATTGATTAATAACTCGAGTTAGCTGAAATCCATTACCTTACCTGTGTTACTTGTATGTAGTTTCCGCGTCGGAACTGGCAAGTATGAAACCCTTCCAGTTAATCCCAATTTAGCCTTGGTCGCTCTCATAATTATTTTTGAGTAGTTGACCAGCTGTCACCACTTTCCTATCCTGTATCAGCTAACTCTTCAAATAGGAGTCAACTAGAATCTTCTGCTTGCTTTTCTCATGTTTCCAGAAGCCAAGATAGTTAACTTGCAGACAAATTGGCTACACTTTATAAGATGATTGGGTGGCCCATAGCATCATTAGAGTAGTGACGCAAGGTAGTGGACCAGTGGTGGAATTCAAATTTTTTTACTACCGGTTCTGTGGGCATGGCTTGGTGACTGTGGCAAGGGAAGGATATTGTAAAATCTCCATTCCCACCCACTCCTGGGGGAAGGTTACCACCAGTTCTCCGAACTGCTCAAAATTTCTGCCGCTGGTTCTCCAGAACTGGTCAGAACCTGCTGAATACCACCTCTGTGGTGGTCACCTTGGATTGATGCATGTGAAAAAGCATGCATCAAGAAGAAGATTGATGCATGTGAAGAGACATGCAATAATTATCTCTTGGTGTAAAAACAAGAAGGCCCATAATGTACATAATTTCAATAGACATATAATACCTTTCAGTGGTTGATTGATTGTACACAAATGGATTCATTAATCACATGTCAAAAACCAGGTAAGGATTAAGAATTAGAACCATTTTAATGATTGACTTGTTTGCAATATGTTTTACACTCTTAATTGAACAATTGTGTGTAATGAATAGAAGTATTTCTGACAAGAGAAGACAAATTAACAATGAATAATAACAAGGAAAATCAGATGGCCCACCTGTAACCTCTCTAAGCACTGAAAACACTGAAATCACAGGTAACTTGAAAAGTTTTCCCAAGTTTTCAGGAAGCTCATATTGTAAGTAGTGCATCTGAACCAAACTGAACTCAATTATGGCCCATGTTCTAGGTGTCTATTCCATTCATGTACAGAATATTCCCAAGCTGGTGCTGTCCTGAAATGTTGGGATTTTAACTTCCAGAACCTATAGGTAGCCTGGGTAAAAGCCTTGCTTTTTAGCAGAAAGTTCTTAGCAATTAAGTCAGTCATTATGATCCAAAAAATCCCAAACACTGGCTCAGATTTTCAAATATTCAGAAAAATTGTGATACTGATAATATTGCATCCTTTGTTTGTATTCACCTGGGTTAATTCTACAGTTGAAAATTTGTTGTTCTTCATTTTCTTTTTTGTCTTCTTCTCTTCTCACAAGCCTGGCTTTGTTTTGTTTTTTCCCTAATGCAAACCTAATTGTTTATGTTATTTTTCCATCTTAGAGTTTAACAGGATTAATCCTACTCTGATCTTTTCTATTTTCTTTTACATTCTTAGCATCAGCAGCCTTCTTGCATGGTGATATAGTGTGTTCATTTAAACTGAGCTGATAAAAGCATGACTTTTGAACCTATAGTTTGGGGAAGTCTATACTAAAATAGATTCATTAGTCTTGTGCACAAAACATTGCTGAATTTGACCTTATGATTCCATCCTGCATACTTATGGAAAGGGTTGCATGATAAATCATGCTATATATTTGATTAATGACAATGCAGTGGGTGCTATTATTATAATATCTACAAGCTGCTCCTGGGAGTATGTTTGTCAAGTTAATCATAGAGATCCAATCCATGGTTTGTTTATTGTTTGAATTGAATGCAAGAGAAGGCAAGACATTTTTTTTCTCTGGCTTGTGTATGTCTTGGATAAATTGCTAGAATGTGAGTGAAACTTCCTCTGCTTTGTTATCCATCACTAACAGTCCTTACTGGCATTCAAAAAACAATTATGAACATTGACAGAAACTGTTGCTGAGACATGCACACTGGTTGTATCCTATCATGATCTCCATCCTGATAGGGATAGTCAGAAAAGGGGATATACTCTTACATGTTGGGGCTTTCATTAATGCCTTAACCTACTACTAATTAGGAATACATATGCAAAAAAAGAACAATTAGTCAATGAGATAACTTGACTCTCAAAGTTGTAGATGTTCCATTGCTGATGGTTTTAAAGAAAATACTAGACAACTATTTGTCTGGGATGGAATAAGGATTTCTGCTTTGAGCAAGAGGTTGGACTAGAAGACGTCTAATGTCCCTTCTAGCCCGAGGATTCTATACTGAAACAACTTTCAATATTTCCCAACTTATTTTTGAGGTTTGGAATATTCTTTGGAAAAAAATGATATAGAAAAGTTGGCATAATTTTCAGGTGTTGATAAAGTGAAGCAGTGTGAAGTCCTTGGCTCTCTTTCAGGTTGGTTGCTTGCTTGTTTAATCTTGTGCTGAAGACATTAACCTACCCAGGTAACAAAATATCTGCAACAAACAAGAGTACCAAGGATTCTACCATTCAATCTTGAATTATATTTTTCCCTTCTAATGATAAGGTAGCTGCAAGTAAAGACTTGGTCTTTTCATTCTGTATAGAACTTTCTCCCCCACCCTTCAAAAAGACATAAATATATCACCCAAATCTATTTTTCATCAAACCTAATTTCTGACAACTGTAAAAGTGCAAGTGAGATGTTGTAATTTCTTTCTTTCTTCAAGAAGTGTTATTTATTGCAAGTCTTTGTCTCCTCTCCCCCATCTCTTTGATATCATTGTTCTCTTGCCATTTTTATTTTTCTGTGACTGTTAATGCTGACACTCCTCGCTCCAAAAAAATGTGTTTTATTTACAGGGTACAGCTTATGGAAGTATTCCTATTCCTTCTCGCAGGCAATTATGTGAGTCTCTTAAATTCTGCTCTGTGTTGTAAAGATGATTATATGTGTTCATGTGCTGGCATGGCATGCTGCTAGAGATGAAACACCCTGAGGTCAATATGCAACCAATTGTGTTGCATATTGCCTGTAACGTGCTTGCAGCTAATGGTTTCCACTGCACCCTCCTTTCCTTAGTTGGTCTGCTCCTTGTCTAGTACAGCTAGAAAGGACAACTGCAAAGTGCTTCTGAAAAAAGTAGAAAAAAACAGGCTTACCCAAAGTCTAGAGGGAAGACAAGAGCTAGTTTAACTTCAGCCATCATGCATTCCCATTTTAGCAGATCAGTGAACTCATTCTTTCTGCCTCATAAAACTGCAGCTTCATAGTTTCTTCTCAAATTGTTAATGCTTGTCCTTGGCCATGCAAACAAGTCTACTAGGGACCGACAGTCACAGATGCTTGGCAAAGTTTCAACACTGGAAACTGCTGCCAAAAAAAATGCTTCTGATTAACATGGAAAATATCTTAAAGGAAGGTGCAAAGTGACAATAATAAGCTGCCTAAACAACACCTTGCTCTGTCCATCATGAGAGAAAAAAAAGGAAAGAATATTCTGCAGATGGTAAAACTAGATTTTTAGTTCCAATAACATTGCTTCACAAAGTTCAGATTTTCAGTAGTGCACAATTTGGATATGTGTTGCTGTTAAACAAAGGTGTATTACATCTTGTCTAACTTATTTTGCCATTTTGAAAAATCCCCAGACTCTGCAAACATGCAAACAAAGAACAGAAAAATGCCATCTTAGGTATTGTTACTTCAATGCCTATTTTTTAGAAAGGGAAAAAAAACTTTAAAAACTGCCCCCCCCAAAAAAAAAAAAATCAGAAAAGAGTTCTTTGCCTTTGGATAGTACAAGAGAGGGGAGGGGATATTTAGCTAGCCATGTGACTTAAGACTAGAGCTTTCTCCTAAAGATCCATCTAAATTCAATGTATAGCACATCTAAACTACCATCAGATTTGAAACCAAAAGAAAATTGGATGATAGGGCTCCATTCCTCTACGTTTCTACCTCTCTTTTGCTTTTCCTTCCTCACAATGTGTCCATTTGCCAGGCTTCCATTTTGTTCCACGTGCGCATAAATATGCTACAACAATGTACCGCATCATCAATATTATTGCACAATGCATCACAGTGATGAATGCTGAGCTGATTCGTCATCATGTGACATTAGTGGCTTATTCACCACGTGTGATTCAATCCAGATAACGCTTTATTTCACTCTGGCTTTGAACATTTTGCTTGCATCACATTCACTATGGCTGATGAGACAATGAATAAAGAGATTTTTAAAAAGTAATGACATAAGTTTAATGATATGAATCTTGTGCAAAATATACTCTTTCTAGGATGGGCTTTCTCTTATGTTGCTAGGGGAAATGTTTATGTTTCTTGGGTAGAATTCTCATGTTTGATTTCTGTTGGATGGACATATTGACTAGCTGGACCATTGTTAATGTAGGTAGAAGATGAGGAATTACTTCTGTTTAAGTCTTTGATTTCTGCATATCAGGATTAATGACAATAGTGAAGTGTTCTTTGAGGCCTGTGATAGTTCTCTTTGCTAAAGCTGAGGAACTTAATAAGTGTAGATATTTGAAAATACTGACATGTTTTTTCAACCAAGGGACCATCCTACCAAGATATGGACATCATATTCCAGGACCTTTTAAGACTCTAAAAAATATCGACATAACCTATTTGTTTTTTCCCTTTCTTTATTTCCTGATGTTGCCTAAACACTAAACTGAAAATCTTTTATTTTTGGAAACTGCAACACTTAGTGAAAAGAAACTCTTTGGTCCCTGGAACTATACAGAGAAAAGAGCTACAGGCCAGTTGGTAAAAAAAGAGAAAAAAAAAGAAGTGAGGAAATAATTTGTTAAACTTAAAGGCACAGCTAGAATGCAGTTGCATATTGAAATGTTAACCTTGTAAATCTCACAGTGCAATTTGTTGATCAGAAAATGTACCAAGAAAACGGATGAAGAAATAGAATGCAAAAATTACAACTTGAGCAAAATTTAACTTGATAGATTGGCCCATTCTTAGGAATGGATCTTCTCTGAGAAGCTGCTGCCCTTAATTGTAGATTAAGCTGAACTAGAAGAGCTAAGGGCATGGCTTGGCAACTTAGCTGCTATGGATATTTCATTGCCAGGCAATAAAAGAACTGATGGGAACAATGCAAATTTAGGGATAATTAATCTGAAACTTCTAGCAATGTATGTATCCAGGAGGAAGAGAAAATAAGATTCAAAACAGCTGCTGTCAGGCGGAGCTCCATTCAAAATCCAGGAAAGAAATACTTAGACTCTTTAGTTTAGAGAAAAGATATCTTT
>BHFT01002655.1:0-20752 GCA_004320025.1 Laticauda laticaudata | reverse complement strand
TAAGATCTTCCTGCTCCTTAATGCAGCTGCCCCTCTGCCCCTTCTCCAGCCCCCTGCCCCAGTTCTTTCTTTGGCATTCAATTTTGCCAACCTCCCAGGGGCAGCAATCCAGCTGACTTCACCCTCTTTGCTGAGACCAAAGTCTACTTCCATCAAGCAAGGGGAGGTACTCTGCACATGCTCAGAGATTCCCAACTTCAGGGAAGCGCTTCATCCATCTTTACACTCCGCTCAGGAGGAGGAAGGTGTACGGAAGCAGCCCAGACTGGGGTAGGGAACGATTGCTTTGAAAGCAAGCACAGGGCTTGGTCAGAAGAACCGGGCTGCAGAGGGAGGCTAGCTTCTAGGTCCGGGCCAGCCACAGAGAGCTGAACTGAACCCAGCCACACGCCTTGGAGAGCTGCAACTGCACCCACCCACATCCTGCACGCAAGCCTGGCTGGCTGAGGAGGCGGAGGCCAGGTGGGCACTGTGCATTCCCTTGTTCCCCAGGGAAGGGGGCCCTAACGCCGGATCACCCACCACTGCATGCTTTGGGAGGCTTTTGCTTTCAGGCCTTGTGGCACGCCTCTGCCTCTTCCACTGGAGAGGGCAGCCTGCAAGCTAAGGTGTGCCCCCTTTCTGCCACCTCCCACTTCTTCCCCCCCTCCCAGGCTTGGCAAGGCTCGCTGTGCGAGTTCTGCATTCGAGGCACTGGCTACAGAGCAATGAAACAGTCAATGGGTTGCATGGCTAGCAGTCAGTGAGCCTGTGGGGCCGGTGCCTCGAATGCCCCCCTGCCACCTCTTAGTGTCTCCCTGCCAGTTCCCTTGCCTCTTAGCACCTCTCTAAGGCATCCCACCTTCCCCTGGGGTGGTACCACCCACTTTGGGAACCACTGGATTAAACAATGCCATTTATTGGGATTCCAAAGACATGCTTTCTCTGTTGCATTCCCTGGCCATTGGAACAAGGTTCCCTTCCCCCTGAGATCTGGGAGCTCCTACTTTAGGAGCCTCCACATTTGGAGCACCTTGAAAACCCGACTCTTCACCCAACTTTTGACATAGATGGGTATAACCCTCTTCCAAGAAATGTGTATGTGTTTTGTTGCTGCCAGCTTTGTTTTGTGTTTGTTCTTTTAGTGCTATATTATTTTATTTTTAATCATTCTAGTTTTCATATTTTCTTGAGATCCAGAGTTCATATTGAGAATATGGTTGTGTAAAAATTAAATTAAGTAAATAAATAAATAATAAAGTGAAGAAATATTGAGAGAATAATTAAAAAATGAAGACAAAACTTTCCTATTTATTAATTTTTGGGCAGATTAGACATCACAGATCAATAAGTTTTTGGAATTTCATAACTATCCATTCAACAAATTCAAAGTAACTCTTTACTCAAAGCAATTTATCCAACGATTTCAATCTTGTTTGATTTCTATCCGATTAGTTTGGTAAGTGCTCTTTTCCTATTCAAGTAAAATTTGAAGTTTTTTTGATATTTCCTTAGGTACAATTAAACTAATACCTTAATTAAATTAAATTAAGCACATTCAATAAATGAGGGAACATTTTGTTTGTGGCATGCAAGCTGAATCAGAAAATTTTTCTTTCCATCAACTGCTTGGGATTTGAAAGGAGAGATTTGTTACAGATGATAGGATTACATAGGAATTGGCAAATCTTTTCTTCCTGTATTTTAATGATTCTACTAACAAGTGTGATTATGATCAATCAAATGTGTACCTGCAAATTTATTGAAAGTTTGGAGTATAAGTTTGCTTCTGGTTTAAATAGCATGTTAAAAATGAGAACTTTGTCTTGTGTTAGCAATTTATATTGTCTAATTTCAGATAACATCTTTTAAATTTGGCATAAATTATCTTTTGAAGCAGAGTGAGACATTCATTGGCTGTAGATGTGGAAGGAATTTATGAAAATGACAGTCCTGTGTTCTTATAATTTAAGAAGCATTATAAACAGAGATGAAATGCTTCTGTAATCCTGGCAGGAAAGAAACAAGAAAATAATAAAAGTGACATTGGGGTTTGAAGAAAAAAACCAAGCAAACTTAAAAACAATTCATAATGTTTGGAATCCAGATGTTTATACATTTGAAGCATTCCAAGTTTTAATTTTAGGCATCCTGTACAATAGGGTTGGATGAGACATTTCTTTGATCCAATTTTTAAAAAAATATTTTTATTTTATTTTGGAACTCTCTAAATCTGTGAACCAGTTCACGTAATTGGAGAGAGAGATCTACAATTTTCCAAATTTGGAATGTGACTTTGAATTCAAGAAATACACACACACATTTCAGATACACATATCATATATTAAGCACAAAGATAATCCCATAATCCTTTGCACTCAATGGAGCTGGCAGAAGTGTTTAATGACCGAATGTCCTGCCTGTCACCAATGGAGATTGAACTCACAGCCTCCTTATTGTGAGACGTGAACTCCATCTCAAGGCCACTGCACCATTCCTCAAAAAGATATATAAATAAAAATAGATAATGTATTATATTGAGAAAAAAATTCTTGGAAAAATGAAAAGCAAACTTCTATTGACTACATGCATCTTTTTATGTGGTCTGTTGCTTTCTCCTGGATTTTTTTTTTTCTCCTTGTAACTCTATTCTCATGTTTCCTAGTTGTCTCCAATCCAAAAATTAGCTCCACTTCTCAGTGCTTGGCTTTGGAGATCCAGTCAGTTAAATTCGAGATTTTTAAAATTAACCATATCACAAAGGTCTAATTGTCCCTAGACTTATTTTAATTACCATTTGAAGCCAAGATGACATCTAATTTTGAATATTTCATACAGGCAAATATTTTTATTAAGAGTTATGAAGTCAGTAAAAACTCAAATACATTGAGTCTACTTTAAATCTAACAACATAAAAGTGTTTTGCTCAATTTTGTACAGCTTCAGAATATTTCATATTTGGGTAGATGGTAATTTAGAAAATTGCATTTATTTTTAAAATCATGGTAAGCAGCATTGGAGTGTATTGTTAGTGCCAGCTGAAAGGCACAATTTCTTTGTTTGCCTGGGTAGCAACAAAACAATTCTGCATGCTGATTGCTCTTTTTTCTGATAAAAGCACAATTGAAACCCGGAAAATCTAGGCCCTTTAGGAAAAAAGGGATGAATTATGGGCTTATTAATTATGGGATGAAGTCATTCGCTCTCTGTATTCCTTTCTAGTTGTTGTAAACTACTAAACTTTGGAATACTGATGTTTTAAAATATGTTATCTTCAACTATAGTGGAGAAGATAAGTTGCAGACCTCTGTTTGGTATCCTAGAAGTGACTCTGTTGAAAACCATTTTTGGAATGTCATTTTTCAGTATTTGTACGCTACAGGTACATTCTTATAATAAGAAAGATTGTCCAAAATGAAATCCAGTCTGCAAAACACCCTGTAGGGATAGAACCATCTGTATAATTTTGGAAGAAGTCACAAGTGAAAGTAAAATATTGAAGTTTGAGGATCTGAAGGTTTTATTTATTTTTATTTATTTTTGTCAATTGCTTACAAGATAATAGGTATAAGTATATGCATAGTTATGAATACATGAAATGGGTACATATAAGAAANCAGACCCCTTAGGAAAGGGGTGAGGTCAATACTAGACAATCTAAGATTAAAGTTTTTGGGGTTTGGGGAAGAAACCACAGTGTCAGGTAGAGTATTCCAGACATTGACCACTCTGTTGCTGAAGTCGTATTTTAAAGCAGAGGTTCCTGAGAAGATGAGGGAGGAAAACTATAATGAAGGCCACTTCTCCCATATAATGGTTTCCTTGTACTTGTAGGAAAAATAAAAAACATTCAATTAAATTTAATGTGCCCAATTAAAAATAAGTATACATACAGTAGATAATAGTCTTAGTATTCAAAGAGACAAAAAGTTATGAAACAGAAAATACAAACAAAATTATCTTTTAGGTATATTGAATTGATTGATTTATTAGAAATGAAGGAAATTATTTCATTATACTCCCTAATGTGATTTAATGTGTAACTTTGCAGAATATTGTTTTTATTGGTAATAATACCTGAATGAACACTGAATTATGTTAGTATAAATAGGGTTATCAGAATATGCTACCAGATGCATCAATAGTCAATATTTCCAATTGGCGTCCTTCAAGATTACATATTTTGAAAATATGCATATGATTGGTTTTTAGTGATGATCACCAATTTTGAAAATTTTCCTGATAGAAATGTTTATGTTCCAGCAGTTTAGGCTTCTAAATAGTTTCCAGTTAAAGGCAATGGATTATTTTGATTGAAATAATGTTGAAATAATGTAAGTAATAGTTTAATTCAGTGATGTCACGTGATGTTTTGGGACTTTTTTTCCCTTGGCTAAACTGGGCATAGGCGTGGTCAGCACATGAAGCATCCGGCTTGTGGGCCGGGAATTTGACAGCCCTGGTTTAACTGATTTCAGTAATATAATGCTGATAGATTAGATCAGAGGTCTGCAAACTTGGCAACTTTAAGACTTGTGGACTTCAGCTCCCAGGATTCCTCAAAGCCAGCAAAGCTTGCTGAGGAATTCTGGGAGTTGAAGTCCACAAGTCTTAAAGTTGCCAAGTTTGGGGATCCTTGGTTTAAATGTTTCTGCTGTTGGATTTTTAATACTGTTTTTAAGAGTATATTTTAAATAAACAATATAAATTATTAGTATCTATATTTCTGCATTTATACGTTTTTCATCTATATATGAGAACTGGCCCACACCTCTCCGTAGTTTGAGCCACATAGCATTTGCATCTTATTAGTAAGATTAATATTGTCTGCATACATGTTTTTCTGAATATTGCAAGAGAAAAAGCAAATATAGCCCAATTTCAGAACACAACAGCATTTTCTTTAAAAGTAACCAAGCCAGTTTGCTGTCAAGATCTTGTCTCAGGGTCTATGGATGGGAAGGAAATACTCAACTCAACCTCTGACATGATCAAATAAGCATTTGGATCTCCAGATTGAAAATGTTGTGTTGTTACACTGAAAGAGGATCCTACTTTCCTCATTATGTTTAGTGTACAATTCAGTATGGGAGAGTGAGTTATCTTCTTTAATTTCCAAGTCTTATTGAAGTGGAAGGTGGCAATCTAGCCAATAAAACCTTCACACAGATTAATCTAGTGTGCTGATTGTGCTCATATGTGAATCAGAAGGCCTTTAAGGCAGTTACTGATGTCATGATGCTCTTGTGTATGGACTACTGGAATGCAGACTACATGGGGCTGCCCTTGAAGACCACTGGAAACTTGTCCAGAATGCAGTAACAGAGGTTGTTATCACTATCTGCATCCAAAACATCTCTGCTTTGCAAGCTGTACTGGTTGTCAGTAGGTTTCCTGGTAAGTTGCTTATTAAGACTTTAAAGATAGCGCTTGAATTCATTTAATTATGTTTGAAGTTATATTGGCATTGGAAAATGACTTATGATTGGTCCACATACTTAAGGCCGTCACAGTTTCTCCCTAGTCACATAATCAAAATGTATTTCTGATGGTTGCAGTGTCCTGGTGTCATGTGATCATCATCTGCAACCTCCCCACCTGGTTTCTGACAAACAGTGGGGGAAGCCAGATTTGCTTAATGATCATGTAATTCAGAGTTCCCCAACCTTTGGGTTGGTGGCTCAAAGCAGGGGAAGAGAGGCCTGGTTTTGTGGGAGGAGCAGGTGAGTACCATTACTTGAGTATTAATTATAGCATTTGAATAATTGAGTAATTGTAATTTAATTGGTTGCAAATAGGCCATGACTCTGTATTGGGCTGTGGCCCACAGTGGGGGACATCTGATGTAATTCACTTAACAACTGCTGTGATTCACTTAACAGCTGCGGCAAAAAAGTTCATAAAGTCAGCCTTTACTCGCTTAAAAGCCACCTTGCTTTAGCAATGGAAATTCTGGTTATAAGTTGAGGACGACTTTCATAGCCTAGTTGTCTGATATAACACCTGCCTTCTCTAGTTTGTGGTCATCCCACGTGACTGGGCAGAGTTGGCATGCTGTGGGTCCCATTAATTAAACAGTATTGCTTAATGGGGTAAAGAAGTGCATCTTCTTTGTAATAGCACCTGCCCTCTAGAACAACATCCTGCTTAAGATTTGTATAATCCCCACCCTGGTTTTGTTTAGGCAAGCTTTTGAAACCTTGTTTTTCCCTGAGGCATTGAGATTGAATAGGTGGTAGATCACTTATAGGATAAAGAGGCCTATTGGAGGTTGTGTTATGTCATTTTATACTCATTGCTTTAAACTGTCTTGTCTTGTATCCTGCCCAGAGTCATTATAGAGTTGGGAGGCCTCTGAATTTAATAAATGACAGTATTTTCTCATAACCATCATTCAGTAAATACCTACTGAATGAAGGAACACTTTGAACTGAGGTTTTGAAGACTGGTATTAACTGGTATAGATCAGCATTCTTCAAGTTAGTATCTGTCAAATATTTTGGTTTAATACCCAGAATTTCCTTTTAGCATTCAGTGATGACATTTGGGTTGTAGTCCGTTATATCTAAAAGTCACTAAATTTGGCTATGTGATCTCATGGATTGAATTTCTTTTTCATAAGGCAACTTAATTTCAGGAAACTTACGAATTTAAGCAGTTGGTTTATTTTATTAAGAGGCTTAAAAGTGGAATATCTGATTGAATATTGATGCAACATCAAAAACAATATCAGTTGACATTTTCTGATTCATAAACACTATGTATCTTCCTAAAGTAGAAATTAAACAATTCCCAAGATATATATGAATGTATAAATTACAATCATTAAAATTACTCTGAAAGCTGGGGATTTAAAGCAAAACTTTGGTGACATTGCAGTGGTGAAAATATGCAGAATCTTGATTTAAAAGCAGGTGAGACTTTGGCAAAGTCCTTCCTGGAGGATAAAAGTTAAAAAAAATATATGTTATTTAGACTTGATAGATTATCAATCCAAACACTCTGTTATTGTCCTTTGGCCAGACCATGCTGGCTAGAGAATTCTGGAAATTAAGGCCCACATATTTTAAAACTGATAAAGTTGAGAAACTTTATTATAATTTTTTTGGGGGTGATGAGAATGGGGGGAGGGACTGAAAGAAAGATCTTAAGACTTTTCAACCAACATAAATTTGGGAGAGAAAGTGCTGCATAGAAGCTCCCTTGCTTTTGGGCTAGTGAAAAAGCATGTGCTATATTTCAATACATCAATATGTCATAAAGGAAACAAGTTAATACCTAATTTAGATGAGTTACTGATTATTGAGGCAAAGCAGATGCAAGAATATAATGCCTTTAAACATGTTTCATCTATACTCTCTGAATAATAGTTTGGAGCAAAAATGCAATAAATGTACTTTGGGATTTAACAATTTCTGTCCCTCTTGCAAGGTTAAATTGGAAGTAGGGATTAAGGTGACTCAGAACTCGATTCCCAATTCTTAGAACTGTGAGGAGTAAACAGTTGGGACAGACATATGTTACATGTAAGCCTTGGAATATTATGTTCTCAAGAGTCCCATGCAAGAGTTTATTATTATATTCCCTTGATAAGTCATGACTAATTGAAATGGATTTTGGCAGAAAAATAAAATCCTAAGGGGATTGTTTGCACACATAGTAAATCATTTAAATATGGCTTTATTGTCCGAAGATGAGAAGGAAATTGAACATCTGTCTAATAAAATTATTCTGATGAGATCATTCTACCTCAATCAGGCATTCCAGTTTTATTGTTTCATAGACTTTCACACACAGTTAATTTCTTAAACTGCAATCATATCTGTATATTTCTCATGTGCAAAATGGCCTTATATTTTGCCCTGTGCTAAGTGTAATTAAATGGCTTAATAACCATTTGAAGATACAATGAATCCCCTAAAATAGCAACAGCACCTAGACTTATATACCACTTTATAGTGCTTTACAGCCCTCTCTAAGCAGTTTACAGAGTCAACATCTTGCCCCCAATAATCTGGCTCCTCGTTTTAGCCCCCTCAGAAGGACGGAAGGCTGAGTCAACCTTGAGCCTGGTGAGATTCAAAATGCCAAATCTCAGGCAATTGACAGTCAGCAGAAGTAGCCTACAGTACTGCACTCTAACCTCTGCCACTGCGGCTCATAAAGAAAAGCGACTTAGGAGCTACAGTTCCAAAGTTTGCAATCCTCCCCACATGATTGTATTTGGGGCAGCTGGCCCACCATATGTGACCACAATTTACAATGTTTTTACTTCCAGTTTCTGGAAAAAAATGTAGCACAAAAAAGGGGGGGTTCGCTTAATGACTGTAACATTGGCTTAATAATCATGCATTCATTTTAAAACACTTAGATGTTACTTAACAACCTCTGTATGGCAAAATCAGGTCTGGTCTTGTAATGTCCCATTTTATGGGTATCAAGACCTAAGCTAGGTTCAATTATAGTTATAATTTAAGGATTACCTGTATGTGTTTCCATCCCTTTGAGATATATTTTAACTCTACCAAATTAGTGTCAAAGACTGGCCTTTAGTTAATCAAATAACATCAGTATCATTCTAGTACTATAATCAGGTGGTATAGTCTGACAGGATCCCTACCTTGTTTTTAGCCTTTCTGTCCTCTGGCTGCTAAGACATTGCAATAAATTGGGCATGATACTGTGTTCTGCTGTTTGTTGTGCATGCCTGAGACAATGCATTCTGGATCCTTGTGGTTGTGGCCAATGCTACTACAATAGTTGCTGTTGGATTCCTTTTTCCATTGAACCTGTATATTCTTGATACAAATCATGTACTGTGTTACAAACTGTGGTGGTGTTTGTACCACAAATAAAATGTTTCTTTTTTTTTTTCCCAAAAAAGCAATGATTAAAAAGAGAATTACTGTCCAAGAATTTAAAAAAGCAATGATTAGAATGAAAATTGTCGTCTGTCAATAAATACTTTTGGCGGTCATAAAGGAGGAATTTAATCAAAACCAAGTGCAAATATTTTTGTTTAAAGGATATATATAGATTCCCAATATAACTAAGAACATTTTTATAATGACATTGGAGTTTCATTTAAGTGCAAAAAGGACAGAGTTTGAATGGTGCCCAACTGTTAGGTGATTAGCCACCATGCTGCTGGTGGGAACGGAACAGAGTAGAATGGGTAGTTTTTAGCTTACAACCACAATTGGAAACAGACTTGCTGTTAAGTGCGTTGTGCCCAATTTTATGACCTTTTAGCCACTATTTTAAAGTGAATCACTACCTTTGTTAAGTGTAATGCAGCAGTTAGGCGAATGCACTTTCTTCCATTGACAAATTGTCAGAAGCTGAGGTCACCCATGGCCATCACATGACCCTGACATGTAGCATGTTGATTGCTATATACTCAGCATGATATAAATATATACTGATTGCTGAGTGCCCAAATTTTGATCCCATAACTGTGGGGATGCTGCAATGGTCATAAGGGTGAGGAACAGCTGTAAGTCGCTTTTTTCAATGCCATTGCGATTTCAAACATTCACTGAATTAATAGTTAAGTCAAAGACCACCACATTAAATTTCCTTCTAGCTAAAAAATATTGGCAGGAAATTAGAAATTGGCTGGAAGAAATGACAAGAGAACAGATCGAATTCAAACCAGAGTCCTTTCTGTTAGGGTCTTTGATAACAAATATCAAAAAAAGTGAAATATATAATAATACAACATTTTGACAGCGGCCAGATTGGCTTTTGCACAATGTTGGAAGCATCCTCATGTTCCATCAGAGGAGATGATTATTCAAAAAATTTCAAGTTGTGCAGAAATTGACAATTTAACTTTGGCATTAAAAAATAAAGATACTTCAATATAGTACAACAGCTGGACTGCTGTACAAATGATAGACCAAAGATAGATCTTACACTAAGGCAAAAGAGGATAGGATAGATCCATAGTAGTGATACACAGATATATGTAAGGATTAGATGTGTGTATATGGCATAAATAAGAATAAAAAAGACGTCTTACAAACTGTTGAAGCTGAGAAATGGCTATTAATTGTTTTTCTATTTTTTTTATTTTCTTCTTCCTTTCTTCTTTTTCTCTCTTCTTTCATTTATGTATGTGTTGTTGGTTTGTTTTAATTGTAAAATTAATAAAATTTATTTTAAAAAAATTCCTCCTATCACCACCCCAACAATCATAATGAACAAGTTTGAGTCTCCAAAGAAGAAAGAAGCAGATGAATGCTGAAAAACAAAATGTATTCCTATTCTTTAACAATTGTAGGAGAAAGTACAGCTTACAAATATAGAAAGCCAAACTGCTTTTGCCATTACTCCATCCTAAATATATTGAGTGTCCTCACTGCTGATCTTGCAGAGCGGACATTAGTAGTTTTTGGGATGACGACAGCTGGCAGAATTAAAATGTCTTTGGGAGCAATCATATTCTAGGTAAGACAGAATATGGGCCTTATTTGAAAGGCCATGGATTGAATCTAGAGAAGACGAAATCAGAGTTGAGTTAGAGTGGAAGGAATGGATATTTTAATAAACTTATCTTTCTACAATAAATGTGATTCTTCTTTTTCCTTGTTCCACATAGATGCAGATAAAGGAATCTATGACACCTTTATCCAGATCCCCTTTCGTTATAAGAGGATGAAGTTAAAGTACTAGTCTGCTAAAGAACTTTTGACAATGACTAAATTCTTACAATATTCCTTAAAGATTTATTCCATATTACATTTGTCTCCTAAATTGTTTTGTAAAAGGCCTACTAAAGCAAGCTCGAAACTCTTTAAAGACTTTCTTGCTGTTGATCATAAGATTTTGGGACAGTTTTCATAGCAGATGCAGCATCAATGCTATTTCAGGATTACTTCCATGTTAATTTTGCCCTTGATATATTTAAGTTTTCATTTATACATATACACACAAATGCAACCATTGGATCCATTTCTAAATAAATAGTCAATACCTTGCACTTTTTAAACTGCACTGTTGGAAAAAGGAGGAAAAAAAAAATCTTCTGAAGAGAATTTATTCTCCTTTGGGCATTAATGTATTTGAAATCCTGTTTCACCCTCTTAAACAATTGCGTTGTTTCCCAATATTGATTGCACAGTTGCATCTTTCCCCATGACTGCCAGCACACATTGTTAATGTGAAAATTTTATGTGACTTGACAGAAAATGGTCTATGACCATTAAGCATGGATAGCTGAGCACCCTCTGCCTGCCAAAAGGTAGGATGTCAGTTTCTTGTGAGGTAAACATTGCATGACCTATAAGCCAGCCAGTCAGCTCATACATTGCCTTATTAGGTAAGCAGCTGGGGATTATGTCTGAGGACAGAATTGACTATATGGCAAGCCGAACATCCTTCTGAGAGAGAGAGAGAGGGAGAGAGAAGGGATGTAAGCCTAGTTGAAATACAATCATAGTGCTGAGATTTGTTTCCATTTGCATTTTCATTGAACAAAGAATTTACATTGTGTGTGCATTATAAACTAGTGAAAAGATTCATCCAAATAGCTCATGAATTCAGGAAGAAATAAAACAGTCAAATGTCTTTTCTTTCACTGTACCTTGAACTAGAAAAGCCTACATTATATACAGTTTTCCATAGCTGTACTTGTTTTCCTAACAATATTGATGGATTTATTTTATTCTGTTTGCTAATTTATTGATATAGAGTAAAATTTTTAGCTCATCATAAATTTAATAATTGGAACTTGAAAATAATAGATGTGTGGAAACAATATGGAAAACAGGCTTTTAGCCTGTGATCATTTAATAAAATCTGGTAATTTAAAAAACAAAGTAGGTTCAAACAAACACAAAAACAACCCAAGAATGCAGGATTGCATAAGTACAGTGGTCCAAGACCAGGCAAAAGTAGCACAGAACTATTGGTGAGAAGGTAATACGATGTGATTTGTCTAAGTTTAAGAGGATGCCCAGGTTTAAATTACTATAAACATGAATTATTCGAATCATCCTGTTTGCAAGAGTCTGATCCATGCCTCACACTGATACAATGGCACTGATATGCAATAGAACTCTTAATATAGAGCTTATGCTCTGTACAAGCCAGAATTATAGGTAGAAATTGCTCTTAAATAATATAAATAATTACACTTTTATGTTTCTTCCCTCATATGCAAGTAATACGTAAAGGACATTGTAGGATCCTTAACATGTTGCCTTCTGCCAGCTCTTGAATAGCTTAATCTTGTATGAGGTGGCTTAACAGTATCTCTCCAAGATTTCCAGCAAGATTTTTTTCCAATTTCTGTAGCAAATGCCAGAGTTGAGCTTTTTGTACAAAGCACATGTCCTATAACTAAATTATGGCTACTACTTTTACCTTCTCTCCAGCCAAATAAACCTTCTATTCCTAAAAAAATTCCTGGGATCAGGAAATTCCTATCCCAGCAAATTAAAGTTCTTAAGATGTCAACTAAGTACAAAGGTTTGCTATATTTCTATATTACTACGAGGAGATGAATGTGGAATTGTCTTTGGTTGGAATATTAGAATAAAAATGTGGCCGCTTTGATTCCTCACTCAGTGAAAGAAACCATTTTCTTCTTTTTCAAAAACAAACAAACAAACAATTAGTTGTTTCAATTAAATATATATATACATATCTTTAGTGCAGGGGTCTTCAAACTTGGCAAATTTAAGACTTGTAGACTTCAGCTCCCAGAATTACTGAGCTAGCATGACTGGAGGAGGAATTTTGGGAGTTGAAGTCCACAAATCTTAAAGCTGTCAAGTTTGAAGACCCCTGCTTTAGTGGTTTGTCAAATGAACAATTCCTTAGACCCAATGGGTAATATAATAATATAATTGCTTTTTGATACTGAATCCAGAATTAATTGGATTCAAGATACGACATATGCTGAATTCTCAACATTACACTTTGTATAGGCCTAAGTGCTCTGCTGAGTCAGATGTCATTCATATGTTTCTCTATGTGTATCCATGTATTTTGTTTTTAAAAACAAATGCAATATTGGAAATAATTTCATAGTTGGTAAGATCATCTTCCGTGACTAGTTCAAACTCTAAACTGCCAGAACAAAGCCACCTTCTTGGCTTTGTCATTGGCCAAAAATAAGCAATAAAAAAAAAACAGCTGGTAAGATGAAACTTCAGTATAGATTACAAAGCTTTTAAAATTTGTGTACAAAATGCTTCTTTGGCAGAGAAAAACCACTGGGATATTTAATGTTGAAATGTTAGAGAAAAATGAATATGCAAGTCATTTGTCTTATTTAGTTTTTATTATTATCATGTTTATGTGTGGTTTTTTTGTTTTGCTTTTTGTTTGTTTCCTTAGTGGTTATTTGGGGGAGGGAGTATTGGAATAGCTTGTAGTCTATTTGAAGTAGTGGTTGAAATTGGTTCAATGCAGCCAAATATGGTTTACAGCAGGGTCTAAGCCAGAATTCTCCAGCGAGTAAGTTTGGAAACTCCTGGTTTAAAGTAATAACAAATTCTAGCTGTAAATGGATGTGCCCAAACTTTCAACATTCTCTGAGGCAGTCTTGAATTATTGCCCAGCAATAGATCTGAGTGAAGGAAAATAAAATGCATTAAACATGTTTCCCACTGGAGAAATGATCTCATGTCAGGAAACTTTATACCAGAATGAAACTTACATAAATAATAGCCAGTAGGAAAACATCTTTTGAGGAGTGAAACAAGAAAAAATATTCTCCATTATACATTTACACACCCAAATATGTGTTACATTTTAAATGAATTCCTCCCTTTTCCACATTTGATTGAATGCTTTAGTTGTGATATGACCCACCACAGTTACCATTTGGGATTGGGGTTGAAAAATATCCAACATTTGCTGATTGCCAGCCAGCCCATGCAAAATGAGTAAGGTTTGTTTGTCAGAATGCATGTGAATCTAATTCAGGAAGAGGAAAAGTATGAAAAGCTGTTGCATCTTGCAAATATTATTGTGAGCTTCTAGAAGGCATTTAACTGGACATGTTAATTATTATGGTGGGTTTTTGTTCATGCTTATGTAGGTAATGGGCAGTTGCAGCAACATAAGCTTATGGATAATTCCTGATATGTCAAAACAATTCATAACTGACCAGTAGACCTTTTATTACCACCTCTAGTAAACTTACCTGTTGGAGTCAGTCGGCCAGTTCAGTAACCAAGGACCAGTCCTCTACAAATGTGTTTTCTAGAAAAAAATATTGTGTTGACTTTTCCCCAGGAATAATGGCCAACAAACAGAAGGCGTTTAGGGTGAAATGTTCTAGGATGAAATGTTCTAGGATGAAGAAAGGAATATAACCGACATAGATTTCTAGGTGTGGTTACTATAGTGCCATTAAAGTTTGAGTTGTGTTTTCTCAAATCAGTTTTTACTCAGTTACCCTCTTAGCTTTTTGGATGCCTAATTGTCATCTTAGAATTGTTGGTATGTTCATACTTTCTCTTTTGAAGCATTTTTCTTTTCCTTCAGTGTAATTTATGTGATCCTCAACTTACAACAATTCATTTGGTGACCATTCAAAGTTACAACAGCACTTAAAACATGACATTTTTTACACTTATGATTGTGGCAGCATCCCCATGATTTCATGATTTACATTCAGATATTTGACAACTGGTTCAGATTTATGCCAGTTGCAGGACCCCTGGATCACCTGATCACTTTTGCAGCTTTCTGACAGTCAAAGTCAACGGGGAATCCAGATTCACTTAACAACCATCTTACTAACTGAATAACTGCAGTGATTCACTTTAACAAATTAAATGAAAAAAACCTCACTTTACAATTTTTTCATTTAGCAACATAAATTTTGGGCTCAATTGTGGTCGTAAGTTGAGGACTACCTGTACTCATGCAAGGCCTACTTTGTTATGTGTTTTAAATAATTCATAGTTTATTTGGGGGAGTGCCAGTTTTTGTGTTGGGGTTTGTAATCTGGTAACATGCTTCTTCAAAATGACTAGGAGGCACTAACTGAAGGTATTCCTGTCATTCATTTAGAAAAGGAAACATGTATTTTTTCTTTGCAACTTGCTCCCTTAACCCTGGTAGAAGATAGAAAGAAAAAGCTGATATCAAAGACCAGCTGAAGGCAATGCCTACTACATCAGACTGGACTCTCTTGGTAGGGTGGGATCAGGTAGTAGCAGAGATACTTGTTTTAGGATGCTTCAGTCTAAAATGAAGTCAGTGTAAATTAGTGTAAAGTTGCTATTGCAACTTGAAGTATATAACTCAAACTTTACTGATGTCAAGTAGATGACTCAAGTTTTTCAGATGCTTAAGTAGAGCTTCACTTTGACTGTGACATTTTTGAAAATCTCTGCATTCAGTGCACTAAGAAACAAGTTCACTTTCTTCCTGGCCTACAAATCATTTTGTGTTGTTGAGTCAGAAGTATAAAGTTTAATGTATTATGTTGATTGGTCACACAGTCCTTCCACAACTGGATTTGGTATTTTTCACCATCTATTGAGTTTGTCTTAAGCATCAAAGCTATTATTACTACTGTTGTTTTCAGAAGCGCTACTTGATTTCCCCTTTCGTAGCTTTCAAATGGCCTTGATTTATATTAATCAAACTTATCCTTTGAATTCACACCTGATAGAAGTAGCAATTAGTTAAATACATTTCAACTTTTGCAAAGGCTATTGGCTGATCCTCTCCTCACTCTTTTTTTCTGTAATGACATTATTCCCTAATTTTTACATCTTATACTGATGGTTGCATGCTTAATCCCCCAAGAAAAGGTCAGGTGCTCTAGTTTAAAAGAAAAAAATCTGCTGTGATATTCTGTGATGTATTGGAGCTGGCATGCCCGGTTTTTGCCATGCTTATGTCTTATAAATAAGCTCTGCTCTTTGGTATGTGTGTGAATCCATTCTATGTGAGAAGAAGAATTTTGCTAGCTGCCTTAAGATTTGCATTCCCAGGTGGAATTAGATCATGATTTATATGTCTGCATCAGATAAATAGGTTTGACATCTGTGTGAATAAAACTTTTTATATGCTTGCCTAGTAGTTGTATTATAGTGGGCTGTTTGAAATATTTCCTCATACTTCAACCTATTTTATCTTCTAAAAAAACAACTATCAAATTGAAAAGCAATTTTTAACTTAATTCATCTGAAGGGAAAGGGGGTATCACCATTTATACAACTTTGGCTCTGAGTATATCATCCAAGTTTGTTATTTAGAATAGAATAGAATAGAATAGAATAGAATAGAATAGAATAGTTTATTGGCCAAGTGTGATTGGGCACTCAAGGAATTTGTCTTGATATAAATACTCTCAGTATACATAAAGAAAAGGTACATTCGTTAAAAATCAAGAATCATAACGTACAACACTTAATGATAATCATAGAGTACAATAAACAATCAAATCATACTAGGAAACAGTCAATATAAATCTTAAGGGTACAAGCGACAAAGTTACAGTCCTACAATCACAAGTAGGAGGGGATGGGTGATAAGGAGTGATGAGAAGATTAATAGTAATAGCAGTGCACACTTTGTAAATAGTTGAACAGTGTTGAGGGAATTATTTGTTTAGCAGCGTGATGGCTTTCAAGGGAAAAACTGTTCTTGTGTCTAGTTGTTCTGGTGTGCAGTGCTGCATAGCGTTGTTTTGAGGGAAGGAGTTGAAACAGTTTATGTCCGGGATGTGAGGGGTCTATAAATATTTTCACAGCCCTTTTTTTGACTCGTGCAATATACAAGTCCTAGATTGAAGGCAGGTTGGTAGTAATTGTTTTTTCTGCAGTCCTAATTACTCTCTGAAGTCTGTGTCTGTCTTGTTGGGTTGCAGAACCAAGCCAGACAATTATAGAGGTGCAGATGACAGACTCAATAATTCCTCTGTAGAACTGGATCAGCAGCTCTTTGGGCAGTTTGAGCTTTCTGAGTTGGCGCAGAAAGAACATTTTTTGTTGTGCTTTTTGATGACTTTTTTGATGTTAGGTGTCCATTTTAGGTCATGTGATATAGTAGAACCTAGAAATTTGAAGGTCTTTACTGTTGATACTTAGAAGGCCACTATGGAAAAACTGGCATCAGTGCGTCAATACTGGGTTCACTGATAAAACAAGAGGCTTTAAATCAAAATGACAGAACCAAGTATTTCTAGAATACAGTAGGAATCATTAGCATGAGTTCATTAAGCAAATATAGCTACTGACCAGAAGAACAATTCACCACACAGTTGTAGGTAACTATTTTAGAACATGTGAAATAATTTATCTCTATGTACATAATAGGTCTAATATTAATACTTCAGCCCAATGTCCTTCATATGTATTAGACTGCAGAATCCATCAACCTCAGCCATTTAGTGTCCATAGAAATCTTGTCTATACAATAAAAAACTTGCTTGTGGCAAAACGGCACTAATGTCTGTCTGTCTATCTGTCTGTCTGTCTGTCTATATCTATCTATCTATCTATCTATCTATCTATCTATCTATCTATCTATCTATCTATCTATCTATCTATCTATCTATCTATCTATCTATCTATCTATCTCTGAGCCACCTCTGAGAGGTGATGCAGTAGTTAGAGTGCAGTACTGCAGGCTACTTCTGATGACTGCAGTTCAAATGTCACCAGTCTCAAGGTTGACTCAGCCTTACATCTTTCAGAGGTTGGTAAAATGAGGATCCAAATTATTGGGGGCAATATGTTGACTCGGTAAAACACTTAGAGAGGGCTGTAAAACACTGTAAAGCAGTATATAGCAGTATATTAAGTGCTATTGCCATATGATCTACAAGAGATCCTTCAGTAAGTACCATACATTTTGTACCAGCTACTATCCAGAAATTCTATATGTGCTACTTTTTTTTTTTTGCAAGAACCCTAGGTACATATTTATCTTTATCTTCTTTATCTTTCTTTATCTTTACACAATAGAGGTGGGTTTGAATTAAGCACCCAAACTAGAAAGGTTAACATTTTCTACTTCCTTTCTTCCACTAGTTTTCCCTTCCCTAATATTGTTTCAGAACATATTTTTAATTGTCTTCCATTTGAGAATAGGAAACATTCCTGAACCATTGCAGAATCTTACTATGAAATGGTGGCTCTGTATGAAATATATTCAGTGGTTGGTTTCAACTTTTTTAACAACTGATTGTCTGCTGTGATGACTGACTGGGTGGGCATGGCCAGGGGCGTGGCCAGGGTTGTGACAACATTCAGTCTTCTGCAGCACTTTGCCAGTCAAAACAGTGTGCGGGGATTTATTACAAAATGTGAACTTTGCTTTGTCCCATCCAGATCCAGCGAGCAAGGGGTGTGAACTACATAGAAAATACATTCTTATTCAGTTATGAAGAAATATTCCCAAAGTCAGATGTACACTAAATGTAAACTGACTTTTAGCTACACATCTTTCCAGTAAACAGCAAATTTTGAAGTTCCAAGTAAAGAAGATTCATTTTAGGATGAGTAACCACAGTTTGCACATTGGAGGCTCTTAAAGAAATGCTGGTAAACTCTGTATTTTAAAGAACATTTGAGGGAGTAGTGCAAAAAAGCCCTTCTCGAGGCTGTAGAGACCTGGTACCAATCAAAACGCTGTTTGTGAAGCAACTGATCAACACTGACAGGGTAATCTACTAGTATATGAAAATAAGACCAACTCCACTCCCTTCTAGTACTGATGATGTCACCTAATTTGGTAATGAAACATCTGTGAGAAAACCATCAAGCCCAGAGAACACCAAGGACCCATAGTTCAACCCTGAGCTACAAATATTATCTTCTATTGATAAACACTTTTTGATTAGAGAGACTCAGAGCTTGCCTTATATGAGATGGCTCCCAGTGATTTCATTCTAAATCTTGCTATGATTTCTATAAATAAGGCATATAGAATTATAATGGCTGAGTATTTGATCCTTCATACATCAAAAAAATTACAAAGCTAAGGGATAAATGAATAAAAAACAGATTTGAAAAAAGAAAAAGCTCAGGAAAGAAAGAGTAAAAATGTAAGAAAAAGGAAAAGAAAGAAAACCAAAAAAGAATGATTTCCAACTTTCTTTGATAAAAATATAAGTAAAAATATATCAAACTCTTACTTTAAGATTAACATTTGTCTGCATTATTTCCATGATCCCATATGTAATCATCAAAGCCCAATTCAACTTTTAATTTCATTTTCTTACAAAAAATCCAGTAATGGTTCGCTTTAATCACTATTTGTTAAGGACACCACAACTGATTTAATTGCACCAAATTCTAAGATTGAGAAATGCTGATCCACAGATACGGATTTTTCCATTCCTCTTTTACTGGTTCTTACTTACTTATGAGCAATCATCATGTAAAATCCTCTCTTTCACCCCATTCCAGACCAATGATAATACAAAATCTTCACTTACACCCCATTCCAGACCAGCCAGTGGTGGGATTTGCTGTTTCGCCAAACTGCACAGAATCTTAACAACCAGTTCGCCGGAACTAGTGAGAACCAGCTGCAGTTCACCTCTGAATATATTGTATATGGGATGTATTCCATAAATAAGACACTGGCTGTTCTTTATTTTTGTTTTGATCTATAGCAGGGGTGTCAAACTCATGTCATCACAGCAGCATCACATGACATATCGGGACTTTCTTCCCATTTGCTAAATGGAGCAATGAGCATGGCCAGCACATGATGCATCCAGCTTGTGGGCCAGCAGTTTGACAGCCCTGATCTATAGGAAAGCAAATGAATAGGAAAAAGAATTCAAAGTGGTGCATTTTCTAGCACCACCAGTTTAAAAAGAAAACAACAGTTGTATTCAGTATCTAGCCCAGTTACAAGAATTATTATCTGTGGTTTTAATTATAGTTCAGTGGGATTTTTGGAGGAAGAGCTACATTTAAGATTTTGATGTATCCCAGATTTTCTGCCTTTACATTACAGCTTCTCTCTATAATCAACCAATTAAAGCATTTTGTGGAGCAGTTTAAATAAAAGGAAAAGCCTACTGCCACTTTTTGAACTATTTAAGTAGTTGAACTTGTTCCCTAGTTATTTGGGAATGTGAACCACTTTTTCACTTCAAATGGAAAATGGAGAATTCTGATCTGGGAGTTGTACTCTTGATATATCTCAAAGGGCCAGGATGAGTCTGGACTAAACACTTGGAAGTCTGTGCTTAATTTCTTGTGGTTTTGAGGGTCTGTCTCCTGCAAAATTAATTCAAGATGATAGGAATGAGATTCACACGTCTTCTGCTTTTCAATTGTTGCAAAAGAGCCATATTTTATGAAACAAGATATCTGAATTTGAGTTAAATCTTAAATGTAAAATACAAAAAACATTCACTTGTCTTGAGAAGAAACCATATTTCTTTTTTTTTTAAAGGAAATATAAGACTTAACTGCTTAAAAGCAGTTTAGAAAATTAAGGTTGAAATGAAGTCAGAAATCAAATTAATTTTGTCCTCCAATTTTTGCAGCTGCATTCTTAATGCCATGTATCTGAAATTTAAAATATTTTGCAGATGAGTGGCTCTTAGAAGTCCTTCATTTTGATTAGCTTTTATCCTATACTTTCAATCATGGGTTGCTTTATTAGGAGGCCCATAAAATTAAACTTTTAAAATATTTTGCTAGTAGCATGTTCTCTAGAGAGACATATCTTTGGCATAATGAATATATATATATATATATGTGTGTGTGTGTGTGTGTGTGTGTGTGTGTGCTGTTTAGCTTCTCTCGGGTATTATCCCACGTCATTGTAGTGC
>BHFT01002654.1:0-27188 GCA_004320025.1 Laticauda laticaudata | reverse complement strand
TAAGAGGTCTGTAGGGGGCGTGCATAAGCGCACCAACGTGCCTACCATCCCTGTCCTATTGTTTCTTTTATTTTTTTTTATATGTATCCATGTAGTCATAACTATGTTTTTACTTATACCTATTATCTTATAAGCAATTGACAAACCAAACTAAATAAAATAAATAAATTTTCCCAGTTTGTTTCTTTTAATTATCAGAGGACTAATTAAAAGTCTAGTTTAGACTTTTGAATGAAGTTTAGGCTTCATTTATGGAAACAGTTATTTTGTTAGAACTTGATAGAGTTTTAGAAATTTAATTTCTGATTTCTAAATCTTATTATAAAATCTACATCATGAAATATGACAGTAGATTTACAATGCTACTTTCCATCCTACAGTCTCAAAATGAAACAAAGTCGGTGTTATTCACCTGGTATTAACATGAAGGGCAATTCAAAAATTTAATAAAGGAAAAAGAATCATATACCATTATAATACTTATTTTTATTAAGTAACACTGCTTCAGAACATTTACCTAAGTTTCACAACATCCTTTAAAATTGGTTGGTTGCAAACATTGTTAAATATCTTCCCTCGCATTAGTATGTGCCATTTAGCTAACGATATGTCAAATAAATATCTTATTAAACCTTAAATTAAATCTACATTGGCAAGATGTAGCTTAGTATGAAGTGAGCAAAGAATCATCTCCAATAAGAGATGTGAGCAAAATCATCTCCAATAAGTACAGAACAGATTTCCTAAACTTAAAGAAAAAAAAAACTGATCATGAAAGCTGTGTTCATGTATTTTATGTGGGATATCTCCTATTTATTAGAGATCTTTCATGCAGTTTCAAGATGTTTGCTTTTTATGAAAAAGGCTGTAACTATTATTCAAAAGAGTTTAAAAACTCTACAATATGCTACAGCTATATAATTCTAAGAGAGGGATAAACTCCTTAAGAATTTTAGAATATTAAGAGAATGTCACACTCTTTCAAAATGGCTGCCATAATGAGCATGATCAGAACACAGACTGAGAATTCCCCACTTTAGGACAGTCACCATCATAGATGTTTACTATTGGTCCTGTTGAATTAGAGGCGTCTTCACTCTATGGTTGGTATTAAAACCATGTATAAATCATAATGAAAGAATAACAGACCTGGAAAGGATCTTTAAAACTTGTGTATTTCAACTCCCAGAATTAATAGCTGGTTGAGGAATTCTGGGAGTTGAAGTCCACAAGTCTTAAAGTTGCCAAGTGTGGAGACCTTTGCCCTACACCATTCTGGACAAATGGCTATCCAATCTCTTCTTTAAAGCATCCAATGATGGAGCACTTCTGGAGCATTTCTGAAGGCAAGCCATTCCACTGGTTAATTGGTCTCACTATCAGGAAATTTCTCTTAAGTTGGTTCTCTCCTTGATTAGTTTTTATCCATTGCTTCTTGTTCTGCCATCAGTTACTTTGGAAAATAAGATGATTCCCAGCTTCTTAGATATTGGAAGAATGCTACCATGCCCTAGCCTTTCTTTTCATTAAACTAGACATACCCAATTCCTGCAACTATTCATAATATGTTTTAACCTTTAGTCCCCATCATCTTTGTTGCTCTTCTCTGTACTCTTTCTAGAGTCTCAACATCTTTATTTTTATGTTGTAGTGGCCAAAATTTTAGTGGCTAAAACTGGATACAATATTCCAAGTGTGTATATTCCAATAGTCAATATTCCATATGTTTATTTCCTAAGAATGGTTATGGAGTTTTGCACCTTTGCACTTTTCTTTCCAACTTCCTGCTTATTTAACTTATTTAAAAGCAACCATATTACAGTAAAAGATAGAAACAGCAGAAAATTTGTCTCAGTGGGAGAAGTATCACTTTGTCAGTCCTTAGTTCAAGTCATACTGAGCATCTTCTTTTTTATTATTTCTATTCATTTACTACCAAAGGCTATATTTGTACCACATGTTAACCTTTTGGATGAATTGACCATTTTCTGCATCAAAACCAACAACTAATCAAACAGGTTGGGTTCGCAAAAATGCTAAGCAACCAAAAAAATTGAGAGTGAGAAATGAATCAAAATGTAAATTAGCTTGGCTTGTTATGTGGCTCTGAAGTCTTTAAGTAATTTGTTCAAGATTGTAGTGTAAATACACCAAATTTGTATGTGCAGGTGGATTAATGCATTTGACACAAGATCCAGCTGGGGGAAAAATACCATGAAATGAAAAGAAATGAAGAAAGGAAAGAAAACAACTGAGCCAGAATCTCCAAAATCTTCCAGTGAGAATATCTCATAGGACAGAAATTTGCACACAATAAACACCATTATTAAAACACATATTTGGACACGCAGTTTAGAACCAGTTAAGAAAGTAAACTAGATGTATTCAGACAATGGAGCCATTAGTTTTTTCCCAGTGTTTACAGCTTCATAGATCTTTAACGTCGTTTCTGTTAACCCACTCAGCTTGGGAAGAAGGGAAATGTTTCCAGGCTACAAGATACTGGAGCCGACCCCTCCATTTGGAGAATCCAAAATTTCTTTAACTTCAAAATGTTGTTCACCCTCAATCAGTATTGGTATGGGAGGATCAGCCTGGATGGGTCTTAAAACCAGAAGTATGGTTCCAGGTTTTAACAAATAACAATGGAAAACCAGGTGGAATTCGTCGAAGGAGTTTTTCGGTAAAAGTTAGCTTGGACTCTTACAGGGTTTAGAAATCCGTCGTCAATCGTGAAAGGACCAACCTAATTTAAGGACCACCGCTCTTCGATTTTTGATGGTTTGTAGGTATCCTGGTGGAAACAGGAAACTTTGTCCACCAGTACTTTATAATAATTTCCTTGTGGAGACTTTGTTCTGTTGTCAAATAACTTCCTTATTGAGCTTGATGGGGCCCATCTAATGCCTTTTATGTGCTACTGGCGCAGTTAAGTTGGAGTTGATTATCCATTCAATCCAATGACTGGAATGTTAGGCCTGTCATGAGGAAAGTGATCAGGTTTGGGTACAAAATCTTTGTCCGAAGCTCACTTGTTAAAATGGGAGTAAATCCAGTACTACTATGTACGAAGTTGTTATATGCCACTTCAGCAACTGGCAGTAGGTCAGACCAAAATTATCTTGTTGATAATTTATATAAAATCTAAGATACTGTTTCAACACTGACGCATTAGTCCTCTCAACAGGCCCCATTGGGTTTGGGGGTGGTAGGCGGAGCTTTAAGCCTGGGCCGGAGCCTATCAACTTCAAGGACTCTTTCCAAAAAATTGAGGTAATTGACCCTATCTGTCAGAGAAGTTATGCATTCCGGAATGCATGTACCTATAGATTTGTGAAATAACAATTTAGCCGATGGAATCTTGGAAACAAGGTATGCAACTGTACTTGCTTGGAAAACAAACCAATTCGGTTACCACCCAAATAACCGTGTTTCCACTGCTTTCGGGTAAGTTTCTAGCTATAAAGTCCATAGAGGATTTTCCTTCCAGGGGCCGTTGGTCTAGCCACATTTTTTGTAACAACCCTGCTGGCTTAACCAGGAGGTTTTCTTAAGCTAAAGCACAAATTTGGACAGCTAGCTACATAAGCTTCAATGTACTTCATTCAAAGTAGGCCACCAGAATTTGCCGCTTTAACCAAGGTGTAAGGTTTTCAGCAAATCAAAATACCAGCTGCCTTTAGAAATCATGAGCTTGTGTAGATTTTGGGCCCTCAGCACCTGTGGCACATACAACTTGGTTTCCCCACCAAGCCAATACCATCTCTAACGTATAGTCATTCGAATGAGCCCAGGACCAATCATCAAGTTTTTAGGGGGCTTCCTTTAGTTGTGCGGTTAAGTTATTTGATAAGTCCACTTCTTGTTATCTTCTTTTGACTAATGGTGGGATTCACTGGGGCGGCAAGATGTTGGTCAAAACAATCGGGCTTATCACTTCCTGGCAAATACTATTATATTTGGAGGTAGTCCAGAGAGAGCATCTGCCACATGAAGTTCTTCCCCCCAGGAATGACCTTCAGTGAGAATTGAACCGCGTTTGAAGTACTGGGCCCGCGAACTTAGTTTAGGGGACAGCTTCCGGAGGCATTTTAAAGGCTTCCAAATTTTTTTATGATCAAGTCCATACCTCAAATGGATGTTTTCTTCCTTCGGAAATGTCTCCAAAGGTTCAGTAGGCCCAACGAACTGCAAAAAGCTTCTTTTCCCCAGACAGCCCACCTTCTATCGCGGTTCAAAGATAGTTTTAAATGGGAGTATATGCACAAAGTCCTGTAAGGTCCCTTTCACATTGATTTAAAAGTAAACACACTTCAACGGCCCACATCACTCGCTATCAGCTTTGCAATCATGGCAAGGGATCCTCCAATGGGCCGGGTGCTTTAGCACTGGTTCTGCAGCAAACAGTCATTTTAGCTTTTCAAAAGCTGCTTGGCACCTCCACTGGATATCACTCCAACGGCTTGCTAGGCCATTGGCTTTCAATCTCTCTCTTTAGTTTTTAAGAGATTTGTGGATGGCAAGTGGTTGGTGATTCCGGGGGGTGGGAGGTCCTTCTCTGTTATCCTTCCAGCCAACCCGCCACTGACCATCTGTTGCTTCACAGCTGGATGCGCTCTTCCAGATTGAAGCTCGCTTAACGATTCAGCTTCCTGTACCAGGCCAAAGAAAGTCTCTGCCCTCCACTGGTTTCTAGATCTTCCCTGCGTCATAGTGAAGATGACATGATGTTCAGCGTACCCCCCCCCCACCCGCCCAAGAAAGGTGTGGGTTTTTCTCTGGCCATTGGGCTAGTAAACTGAGCTTCAGAATAATGTCAAATGACCGTGTCCATTCAAAATTCAGAAAGAAAACTACTTCAACTCTTGAGGTTTAGATAAAAGATATCTTTTACTGAAATGACCAAGTGGTAGCACACCATAGAATTCTGAATCTGAGGAATTAGCGGCAGCATGAATCACATTATACAAAAGTGATGGAAATTTCCCACCCCCAATAGTTCAGAATGAATCTTCCCAATTCAGCCAAAGTTGTGTAATATGATCATGTGGGCTATCTTCAGATTGGTGATGAGGGCACTCCTGTCCATTGACCTTGGCAATATTTTGATAATGGGTTGCAAGTTGCACAGAGAAAAGAAAGCTAAGCGGAGGCTCCCCCCTCCTCATTTTACACAACAGAAAAAATGTAACACCTCCAGCTTACTCATCCCCTCCTCCCCCCGGTTATTTATGACAGCCGAACGATGCAAAGCGACAGTAGAAGATCTTGAAGGCTGACATTATCATTACAAATAAGTAAAGAATGTTTTATCATATACAGTATCTGTAAATGGACTCAGACAATACACTGCTTATTAAGCACTTATAGATGTTAAAGAAAAATGTATATTTTTTAAAAAAAAGAAAACTCTGTGCTTGTCAGGGTTAACAGTATGGCCCGGATGATGACACATTCAGTAATGTATGCTTAAAACCATTAAGCAACCACACAAAGCTATCACCATCAGAAAAAGGATATTGCTCAACCAACTTCACAATTACACATATCTCCCCAGTGACCCTCCAACATCTGAGTTTCAACATTTCCTGGAACTGTTCTGTAATGTTCTCATTTGAGCAGGCTTTTATATGGCAGGGTTAATTGGGTGGACGATAATTTGAGATTAGAGATCCAACATGTGCTACATTTAATAGTTTAGTGCATATTTGTTAGCTTCAGAGGACTTCCAAGTATTGTTACCTGGCCTTTGCTTTCAGGGTGCAAACTGTTACATAGCCTTACATGTATCACATAATTTGCTATACAGCTCCATGCATTTCACTCTCTGTTTGTGTTAAAAAGAAATGGTAGGACCAGCTGTCAAAGCAAAAATTTAATGCATGATATTAAACACGCCACATGCTGTGCCTGACATGCTAGGGCACTAGATATTTTTAATAGTTTGCTGCAAGGGAATTAGCCAAACATTGGGTTAAAATGTCATCTGCAGCATTTCCCATCTGTTGTTCTGGCAAGAGTTTATTTCACCTTGACTTGTTCTGCTTGTAGAATAATGATAACCTATCGTAGCAAATTCCACAGAGCAACCTGAAATTTCTGACTGGATTTAGGCCAGCTAAAAGAGGATAAATATACAACTGTGCACCAAGTGATTACTCTCAGTCATTGCTCCCAAGCTCCTGCACATCATCAAGTTTATTTTTCTTGAGGCTCTTTGCCTGTCTGAGGAAGAAAATGCCACTTATGTGAGGAAAAGCAGGTCAACCCTAAATTGAGCCCCCAAAAACAATAAAAATCCCGGTCTTTGTTTTTTAAGACCACCAGGAGCCACTGACTTCTGAAACATGTTTTGCAAACATCATAATTAACATTGCAGTCCCATTGTCATTTGTATTCTTATGTGTGCTATAAATCAGGTCACAATGTCAGCTTCTTCTGCTTTGTCACATTCCATCCTGTTATATCTCTTGGATCTCCAGATGTTGGTCCACCACTCTTATCCTCAACTAATATGGTCAGTGGTTAAGGATGATGGGCGACGTAGGAATGCAAGACTCAGAGTTGTCAAAAAGTACTCCAGAATGTTAATTTGGAAATATGTATAGGATGAATCACCTCTACTTTGTAGTTACACAGGGTTTAAATCCCTTTTTGGTGGGGTAGGAAAGGTGACTGCCCATTTTTAGAAGTGTTCTCTTTTTTTTTGCCAAAAATGTCAGCAACAGCAAAATAGAGGGTCCAACCACCCAAATAAAAATTACTATCCCTGCTACAGAATTCAGTACAGAACTTCTGAGTTGAGAGATTTTGGGCAGGGCCTAACACTGGTGGTCTTACTTCCTGCTCATGGAAGTATGGTGAGTTGCATTGAATAACTCTTTGCCAGGACTATGGGAGGCACCAAGAGAAGTGCTCATTCAAAGTCAGGGCTTTTCTTAAATTCGAGACTCCCAACTTACTCAGGTCTATTAATGAGCAAGGAAATTACTATCTAGGGTTAGATATCAGGTCCTACAGCAAGAATCACAGGTGATGATTCTTCCAAGCTGAGTTCTTTTTTTTTTTTGACACCTGTAGATGAAATCTTGCAAGGCTGAAGACTCTTCTACCTGCATTTACAATATACTTTGTGAACTATTAAGGAGGGTCTGTCTTCAACCTCTTTCTCTCACACTTAATACTCTGAATGAGTTACCTCTTATTCCCCTGGAATATTTGATCTAGTACCCAGATACCAAACTTGCAGTATTGCATTGCTCTCATGTGATATATTCCAATGTTTGTCCCCTTTGTGGAGCTGGGGTAGGTGTGGCCTGCATGTGATGCATTTGGCTCACAGGTTGGCAGTTTGACACCCCTGATCTAGTAGTTAAGGCATCAGGTTAGAAAGCAGGACACTATGAGTTCAGGTCCTGCTTTAGACATGAAAGCCAGCTGGGTGACTTTGGGCCAGTCACTCTCTCTCTCAGTCTGACCTACATCACAGGGTTATAGTTGTGGGGAGACACAGGAGGAGGAATATGTTTGGATATGTTCCTTGCCTTATTTGTAAAAATAATAAAGGTGGAATACAAATGAATAAAACGCAGTCCCTCCCTCTGGGGAATCCATCCTTTTACTATATTCCATCACCAGTGGTGGGATGCTGCCAGTTCACACCGGTTCTAACAAACTGGTAGCCCGCTGAGCACTTGGCCCCATCCACCCACCTCTGCCATTTCCTGTGATTTATTTTCTTGTTTGTGAACTCAGTTGATTTGCATGGAAAAGCAGTTTGCCATGCCTCAACTGTTTTACTCACCAGTACTGAATGCAATGTCAATTTTGAAGCTTAAAATCGGTGGTTATGGACACGGTGCGCACACATGAAGCACTCTGTCATAGAACTGGTAGTAAAAAAGGGTGAATCTCACCACTATCCATCACATTAGAGAGGGGAAAAGAAAAAGCAACAAGGCTGCAAAGGCTGCAAAGGCAAAGACAGAACTAGGGGTGGAATGCTACTAGTTCTGCCTGGCTCTATAGAACCAGTAACCCTGAAGAGCAGCAGACACTGAACCAGTTATATGTTTGCTGCTGTTTGGCCCACTCACCCACCTGGGCAGTTACCTGTCCTTTATTTCCTGCTTTTTCAACCTCAGCTGCTTTGTGCGGTACAGCTGAGGTTGAAAAAGCAGGAAAAAAGAGGGTTTTCAAAAACTGTGCACCTGCATACAGTGCTTGTCAGCTGGCCAGGTGGCACAGCTTATGGTTTCCTACATGCGCACACAAAATGTAATCACCAAACTGGTAGTAACTCCAGTTGAATCCCACCCTTGGGCAGAACTAAGGCAAAATGAGAGAGTGGCGGGGAGAGAGAAAAAGAAAGAGAGAGAGAGAAGGAGGAGGAGGAGGAGGAGGGGGAGGGAGAGAAGGATTTCTGCAATGCCCTGAATGCGTATCTTGGTATTTGCCAATCTAAGCAAGCAAATATATTTTCCTATTACATTAAAAATAATTGCGATGAAAGTAAACAGAGACATGCCCTTTGCCCTTTTAATGCGATTTAGGGATATTCCATTTTTGTAACCAAACACTGAAAGCCAGTTTGGTATAGTGGTTAAGGTATCAGACTAGAAACCAGGAGATTGTGAGTTCTAGTCCCATCTTTGGTATGAACCCAATTGTGTGACCTTGAGCCAGTTACTTTCTTTCAGATTTAGAAAGAGGAAGGCAAACCACATTCAAAAATCTTTGCCAAGAAATCTCCAGGAAGTTGCCAGGAGTCAATACTGACTAAAAGCACAACAATAAAACCCCAACAAAATAGGTTTTAGCAAAAGAGGTATGTTACATCTGTTGGGTATACATACTAATATTATTGGTTGTTCCTGGGAAAACAATGAGGAATTGCATTGCATTTGTGTATGATTTTTTTTTTTTAGTGAGCTTTGACAGTGCAATTAAAGCTGACAGTAAGAGGCTGGATATAAAGGCGTTTGTATTTCTCTGTGTGAGAGAGAAAAAGAGGCAAGCAGCTCAAAATAAGTCAAGGTGGCATGCAACACATATAATAAAGTGTTGGGGGTTTAATCAATTGGTTGCAACATCAATTTATTCTTTTTTTTACCCTAACTGGTTATCATATGTTATTCACCTGTGCTTTAAACACTTCACTTTCTCCATCAAAAACCAAACCCTATTTACCAAAAAGGAATATAGACCTAAATTCAAGACCATACTGCTTCTCCTTCACTAGAAGATAAAGATGAATTTCTCCTCTGCCTCTTTTGCAGTATTCCCAGGAAATCCAAGACGACCTTCTCATTTTAGAGTTAAATAATTTACTGAAAAGTCTAGTCTTCTTTTCAGGATCAACACAGTAGAGGTCACCAGAAGACCAATGCCAATTTTAGTTAAAATCACAAGCCTCTGGTGAAGTTGAATATTACCTGCCCAATAAATAGAGGGAAAAAGGACATCAAAACATAAATCCATGCTGCTTTTATTGGAGAGGACTCTATTGCTCTCTCTGCCTGTGTGTCGGCATGAGAGACACAGGAAAAAAATAATAATAAACCCAGCCTCCTTATTTGAAAATGAAATTCAGAAAGAAAGGCTGCTTTATTCCAATTATAATTCTTTTTATATTGTTATAGAAAGGGTCAGAAGCCATAATGAGTTCTCTTTATTACTTCTTGGGCAAGGTGGCCTAGAATTTTTCAAAATAAATTTTACAGCTTTCCTTCTACTTTAATAATAAAAAAAAACATCCCGAGGCACAAATTCCTGGTGTGTTTATTTCCTTTATTTTAAGCAAATAAGTCTGAGTGACAACAGGAAAAGTGTCCATGGGAGGCCTTTTGATATCCTTAAATCAGTTAATTTGTGACTCTTGCTGGAAGTTAAAACCCATCCCTCTCCTAGGAAAAAGAAATAGTTTAGGATATACTAAAAAGGCAGAATCTTTCCCCTAAAAAAAGAAGTAGAAACTCAGAAGCAGAAACTCACCTCAGAAGCAGAAGCTCACCCCACCACCACCTTTATTAATGGGTGGGCCTTTTAAGGACTGGGCCAGAGTATTCTACATAACAATACCCATCTCACCACCAGGCCTGGGAAGACTGCATCAGCCAGCACTCAGGTGAAGCCATGTGGTCCAGCTAAGAACCCTGCCCCTGGGAGTTTGACAGCCAATGGGATACATTTCTTACCCAGTAATCGGAAACAGTAAGGTGGGACCCAACAGAGGGTATAAAACTAAAGGTGTCTCAGCATCTTGTCCCTTTTTTTCCTTTACCCAACATCTTGAAGCATATGATTGTCCTTTTCACTTTGGAGCTCTAAGCCATGGGGTGTTCTGACCCAACCTGGTTCCAAGAAATCAAACACAAGACAAAGGTAGCAGCCCCCACCTTTTAAGGTTTCATCTATGAATTCTTTTCCTTCACAGATAAAAGGCTGCTTCCAACTAATTAGCTCCCAGAAGAAAGAGCCTTGCCAAGTTGTTTTTCAAGGCTGCCAAAAACCCACAGATAAGAAATAGTTTACAAGAGTTTCCAAACACCAACTATAATGTCCATGAGGCTGAGTTTCAGAACGTCTTTGCCTACTGCAAAGAACACTTCTTCACACCTGGCTTTTATCCTCTTGAGGGAGGGGCCATTACCTTGAAGCCTTACTCCCGAGTCACTCGTGCTGCTGTAATTGTTCTCTCCTATGAGCAATCCTGCGCTCACATGCACTTGGCACAGGTTCTTCGGGAACCTCCTCATCACTGCTGTCAGCCCCCACAATCTCTGAAATTAGGCAGCAGTCCACTCCCTAATGGTTCTGACCCCTCATCTGAGTTCTCGCTCTCCTCCACCATCCGCACCTGCTTCCAGCTAATCACAACATATGGTCCTGCCCACCATTGAACCATCTTTCCAAACAGCCTCCATGTTTCCAGTGTCTTTCTTCCAACACTATGAAGACAGTCTTTCCTGGAAGATCTTAAAGTAACTCTCTTCTGTTCACATCACTTCTATTTGCCAAAGCTAGAAAATAACATGGAATAGGTGCAATAGATGAATTAAAATGAGCTAATCTGAAATATTCCAAAACATAAATGGGAAAATAACAATTTTCCCATTTCAATTGCAACCCATAGAATGTACAGCCTGGTAGTCCCTGAGTTACGACCAAAATTGAGCCCATGTTATCTTATGTTGCTAAGTAAAATGTTTGTTAAATAAGTTTGCCTCATTTTATGACCTTTTTTATGACAGCTGTCAAATGAATCATTGCAGTTGTTAAGTTAATAATACGGTTGCTAAGTGACTCTGGCTTCCCCAATTGACGTTGTTCATCAGGTGGTCACAAAAGCGTATCATATGACCCCAGGACACTGCAACCATCATAAATATGAACCAGTTCCTAGGCATCTGAATTTGGATCATGTGACCATAAGGATACTGCAGTGGTTGTAAGTATGAAAAAAAAATTCAGGGCCATTGTAACTTTCAATGATCACTAAGTGAACTTTTGTAGGTCTACCTGTATAGTAGCTCTTTTTATGATGATTCATGTAGGTAGCATATTCCAAATACCATACTGGGCTGCACCTCTCCCACCCACTCTTGCATACCTCTGTTATTTTTTCCCCCGGGTTTATTCTATTTTTGATTTACAAAACCCTACCATATGTAGAACCATGTTGCAACCAGAGGCTTGCAAACTTTTTTTTTTTTGCACTTGTGTAACCTATCCTGAAATGAAAAATGAATGTGTGGCTTCTCTCGGAAGAGAACCAATAAGTATATATCAAGAGTTTCAAACTTTGCAACACTACAATCACCTTTTGCGGATTTTCTCAGAAAGGGGTAGTAAGAGAAGCACTGGAGTTCACTTTGTACTTTGTTCAATGTTTCCACTTTCCATGCATTAATCTGATCAGCTGGTTCCAAGGATAGTACAGGATAATATAGGATAGAGTAGGATAGAATAGGACATAAATATAGAAATAGAAGAAGAAATAAATAAAAATAAGAACAGAACAGAATAGAATAGAATACTTTGTTTGGCCAAGCATGATTAGACACACAAGGAATTAGTAAAGATTTACAAGGGTACTTCACAAAGCTTGTTAGAATGCAATGTATTTAAAGAAAAAAAAATTCTCTGGAAGAATTGATTGCTTGGATGGCTTGCAGTGGCTTTCTGTACATGTATGGGCCCAGATGGCTGCAGAGTGGTCCCCATGGAAGTATTGTCTGTGCATGCACACTCATGCACATGAAGTATAAGACAGCTTCAAGGTGAGTAGAAATTAACACCAAGATTAATATTAGACCAATCAAGCAGTGAAGAATACCCCAATCAAGGAACTATTAACTCAGACAAACAATCCAACAATAAACAGCAGCCTAATCAAGGATCGACCAAGAACACTCTCACCAACACTGGCAGGGCAAGCCACTTGAATATAGAGAAAAAGAAACATTCTCTTTTTAGCACTGATGAAGTTACCTAGTTGGGTAATGAAATGCATGCAATAAATCTACCAAGCTTAGACAACACCAGCCTGAAGGTAGCTCAGTAAGTGGCTGTTTAACTTTTAAAGAGGAACAGAGAAAAGGATAATGATGTAAAATTGACATAGACATCTTAAGAGAGAAAAAGGAGAATGTGAAATGATGATCATGATGATGATGATGATGTAGTGGGAAAAAGGGTTAAGTCAAGCTAAATTTTACCAATGCTAAATTAAAGGCCTAATTAAAAATGGTTTGTTGCCCTTAATGATCTATTATAATTCTTACATTATCTCTTTCTAAAGGCTAGGTCCCACTGGCCGATGGACAAGCATATGCAGTGGACGAGCAAAATTTCAGGGATGGCTCCATCCGTTTTCATTTGCTCCCAAAAGTGGCAAAAATTTGCATAAACAGAACAGAAAAGAACAGACATGGGTAATATGTAGCGGGGATGTTAAATGGATGTTCATTGGAAGCCTAGCGGATGAAAGCGGATGGAAGCGGATGACACCTCTGGACAGGCGGATGACACCTCTCGAAGGGGTTCCGGGGAGAATTTCGAAGCGGAAACGCACTAGCGGAAGAAAGCAAGATGCATAGGCAGATTGAAGTGGATGGCATCACATCGCCTATAGAAAGAAAAGCGGACTGCCGCTGGAGTATCATCAGATAGCAAAGCGGTTCACTGATGCATGCGGGGGCTAATGAAATTGCAATCCGCTACACAGATATAAAAGGATGCAGCATAGCCACGCCAGTGCCAGCATACAGAGGAAAGACGTGCTGGTGGCTACATCTTGCACGGAACACCATGGTTCGTCCAGTCAGGCAAGAAGAGGAAAGTCCGTGCCTACTCGGTTCAATGCCCCTGGCAAGGTGAAGAAGGGCAGAACCAGGCATTCACCCACCCCTTGGCACTGACTCTGAAGCTGACCTGCTGCTGCTGCCGCTGCTGCCGCTGGCTGTGGTGACCAGCCCCAAGCCCTCAAGCCCTCAAGGCCCTCAAGAGCCCTGCTGCTGAAGGTCCTGCTGCTCAGCCCCATGAAGGCCCTGCTGCTCAAGCCCCTGAAGGCCCTGCTGAAGCGCCCTGCCAGAGGGAGAAAGAGGCAAGGGTAGGAGAAGGGAGAGAGGAAAACAGTACCGTTTACCGAAGAGCATGAGGATGAGGTGCTGGAATGGCTGAGGGAGAACGAGTTACCTCTGGAGAAAGGGCCACAGATTATATCGGGAACACCAGAAGAGAAGAGAGACAAGGCAGAGAGCCTGGGTACACTGCAGAAGTACGTCCTTGGATGGTGGAGGAGCGAGCGACCGAGAGCGCGAGCGAGAGGCGCAGCCATCAAGAAAATCCGGCAGCTGCTTGTCAAGCTCACTGAACTGGGAGATGTACGTCATGGCAAGTACAAGTTTCCTGGAGGTGAGATCTGCCACCAGAGGAGCAGGTCCTCTGTAGACCCCCTCTCTCTCAGACAGCCCACAGACAGCAGTACTCTTCAAGCCAGGAGACAGATGCCCGCGTCAGGGCAGGTGGTCTTGCAGAGGCCCCACAGCAGAGGACTCCCCGATCCAGCTGCACCCCATGCTGGTGGACTTGGAGGATCCCACATGGAGGATGGACCTCGCGTACTGCTGTTCAGGCAAAATCGGAAGAAGCAGCAGCCACAGATGGCCAAACCCACCCCAACCCCACTCCCAGCCTCCACAGGACGCAGGCAGAGAGAGGTAGACTGGAGGTCCAGACCACAGTGTGTGTGAGATCAGGGACACGCAATGAAGACCAGCACCAGACTTCCTCTCTCAGCTGGTTGATTTGGAGAGAACATCCTTGGCGGAAGCCCTTCATTACCTATGTGAGCCAAACCCTGAGGAACCTGCCGCAAGGCCGACGTACAGGTGATGAGAGCAGAAAGAATTGCAGCACTTCTTGCACAAGCTCTCAAGGCCGCAGCTGAACCTGCTCTACCGCAAGTCCTCCCCCAGGTCTTGCTCACTCCACCCTCAGGCGATATCACAGCCCTTCCACGGGACTTTCCAGCCTCTCACCTAACCAAGGCTAGTGACTACCAAGGACTTCACAGCAGAAGCAGAACTTCCCAGTCCAGGCCCAGATTCATTGCATGCCACAGACGCCAAAGTCCTCACCAGCTGCACAGCCCAGACAGCACCCACTGCACTCCTCCAACCCTTCCTCCACACCCCACAGCCAAGCCCGTCAATGGAACAATCTGTCCATCAGTTTTGGGCCTGACATCTCAAGTCCTTGATGAAAGGGGCTCTAAACCTCATGGGACGGAGTCAGCTCCTTTGGATAATGCTTCCTGAACAACACCAACCACCTGTTGTACCCTCGTGGCCACAAGCACCCAATGGCACCTTCAGACCAGCACTCAAGCCAACACCACAATTCCAGCAGTCACTGCTGCTTCACAGCTGAGACCGATTGGACATGACTCAGAGTGAACTCAATTAGTCTTCAGAGACTGCAGTTGTTTCCTGTTTAATAAAGTTTATCTTTTGGCTTAAACACTTAATAAGTTTAAGCTTGTCCAATTTTGGCTTTTTTAATAAAGTCATAAAAGTTTACCTGAGACAATTAATAAAGTTTATCTTTTGCCTAAGACACTGTAGTTTACTTGGTTCATTTTGCTTTAACTTCATAAAAGGTGTTGTGAAAACTTTGAAAAAAATGTTAAGCCTTTGCATGCTTGTGGGATACCGATAAGGATATTGTGGGTAGGTAACCTCCAATGCAAGCATAGTGGGACTGTATGGTCCATCCAATCCAGTGGATGTCGCAGATGATTTTCTCCCCCTTCTTTAGAGAAAATATCAGTTGTCCACGAGGTGTCCTTCTACACTACTCTAGAAACAATACTGCACGAACATCCTAAATATATGAGTTACATCCCAAGATACAATGTTTTGTCACATCTATTCCCTGCTACTAAACGATGTGTAGACGTTCCATGTACCATTTTGTTTCCTCCCTCTTTCCGTTTTCAGCTCAGCAGATGTGAGGATACAGCGACGTTTAATGGATGATAATGGACCATAGTCAACGTTTGTTGCCATAATAAGTGCAGATGTTAAACATCGTACGTGGCGGAAAGTTCATCTTTCACAAATTTTTTGTGCAGCTAAAACTTCTGAGCGGATGAATCGCAGCAGATGGATGCCTTGCGTATTCAAATAAGAGTGTATGAAAGCACTTATGCAAGTGAGTACACAATGGATGCATAGCATTTTCCCAATGGATGGCAAGGCTTTTATTTTAATGTTTTACCATCCTCTTATTGCATCTGTAAGTGCAGTGGGACCGAGTGAGGGCCTTAGAATGGTCCAGCTATAAAACATTTCTGAACACTGCACACACAGTCAGGTTTTTGTTTTTTGTTGGAGACAGTTTGTTGTGTTTAGAGTATACGTTTCGACTTGAAATATTAGATTTTGCACAGCTTTTCATATTCTCATATTTTTATCAGATTGCCTTGGGCCTGCAACAACATCTCTGATGTTTTACACTGGACCTCATCGACATTGAGGGATTAATTGATTTTGGAAAAGTTTTAAAGCTGTGTTGTTTCTTCTTCTGTCTGATTCATTTTGCCTTCCATCTTTCCTTAAGTGAAGTAATTGCTGTTTCTGGTATGCGATCATCACATGTCCAAAATAGTTCTAACTTTTGGCTTTTTTAGATGATAGATAAATAGATAGATATGATAGATAGATAGATAGATAGATAGATAGCATAGATAGATAATAGATAGATAGATAGATAGATAGACCAATTGGAAAAATGGGAAAAATTGAAGGAGGAAAAATACTGACAGCTTTTGTACAGCCTAAGTCACAGAAGTTACCCCAACACCGGTCTATGGCATAGCCAGAAACTGGGCCATAAAACATCATCCCCATCCACAGATTGCAGACAGCCTGCAAAACCCAACATCCCCCTCTATTCCTGCTTTCATGGAATCTGTCTGGTGCCCAAAAGGTTGGAGGCTGCTGGCTTAGTCTATTTCAGACTAAGAAAATTCTCCAACTCGAACATGTTGTGTGGTGTTGCATAATTGGTTTCTTTCTAGCCTGTATATCAAATCCTTCCAGTGGTGGGCTTTCTGCCTTTTTCTTTTGCTGAACCTGTACTTAGGGGAAAGTCCTTCCATGTGCATTTTATGCGCATGCAGTGTCCTCTGAACTTTTCCGCAGGAATGGCTCCAGGGAGTATCTACCAATCTGAGCTAAAGTTGAATTTTTATGAGCATGGTTGGCTGGTTATAATTACTGTTGCCTCGCCTGGTCTCCATAGGACACAGATGCATACAGCCTAAACATCTGTATGAAAATAAATTTGTGTAGAGCGTCCTGTTTTATGGAAACTGCCTCATTTAGCTATTGTTTTTTCAGTTTAACAGTGATGGAAAACCATTTTATGACGCATTCCTCCTTTATAATCTCTCTGATCAATAAAACAAAGAAAGGTGAAGTAAGTTCATAAGTAAACACAATTATTATTTCATCCTTACAACCAGATCACTTAATGAACCAAGTGTCCGGTTGCAAGTATGGTAAAATGCAAACAAGGACTATACTGTATATGGTGCAGCATGCTTGAGACATCCCGGTTTGGGAAGATAGTGCATACAAATAAAGTCACAATCCCTGTGACTTTATCAAAATCAAAATAAAGACTGGGATAAGTAGATTGAAAATGTAATGTATTAATATAGCCACTAACCGTAAATCTTGGGAAATGACATTCTGTTGGAGTATTGAACTGAGCACCGTTGTTATGGCTTGGACATTTTTTTTTAAAAAGAAAATTAGTGTTTTGGCTGTGTAAATTTATCAGGGATGCTAGGAAACTGTAAAGCGATGTTACAAAGTTAACAACATCCACGAAAAGCAGCAATGACAAACGATATGTGCCATATTGAATAATTAACTTATTTAAATTAGCAATGGCAGCTTTGCTCTTAAATTATTTATTGGCCCAAAACCTGAGTGATCACGTAATACTTCAGCTAAAATTAACCCATTTAAAAAATCTACAGAAGAGCCTGAGGCACAAAATCATCCCATGCTCAAAAGATAATGTCTCTTACTTGTTCCAGATTCAGACTGACTCAATGTTGCAAACTGCAGTGTCCACTGCAGAAAAAGCCTAGTTGGGGGCTTCCACAATGATCACAATCTCTCAAAAAGCCTGCTTTGATTTCCTCTGATCATAACCTTAATATGTTGCATCATAATGTTGCAAACTGGTTAAAGGGCCTGCTCACATTGGCCGACGGATGCAAAACGTATGTAAACAAGGACACAGCGGACGAGAAAATGTTCCATCCATTGTTACCGATCTCAAAAAGTGCCCGATTTTGCATATAAGCATAGCGGACAACAACGGAAAAGGAAACGGAACGGGGAGATTAGCCGAGGATGTAAGCGGATGCCACTCACGGAAGCCTAGGATAGAAGTGGACTGGAAGCGGATGGCACATCCGCGGAGGCTTCTGGGGAGCACAGCGAAGCGCATGCGCAAGCGGAAAGAGCGGATGCAGAGCGGATGCAGAGCGGATGAAGCGGAAGCAAAAGCGGAGAAGCCTAACGCGGATTGCCTAGCGGATGCAGAGCGTTCACATGCGCATGCGCGGGGAGGATGCATTGCGTCAGCCCCGCGAATAAAAAGGGAAGCAGCCTCGCAACAGGTCACAAATTATCAGAGGAAAGACCTTCGCGCCAGACGAACAGCTCCAGCCAGCCAGCCAGCCAACAAGATGGGGGAAGAAGACGAAAGGACTGTGCATTCTGCTGCCCAGCCCTGGTCAAGAGGGACAAGGGCCACGATCCCACCTCCCTGCGCCCTGACTCTGTTTCTGCTGGGGCTCTGCTGCCTCGGGCTGACTCTTCTGGTGCTGGAGCTTGCTGGCACTGCTCTGGTGGCTGGGCTTCTGCTGGTGCTGTGACTCTGCTGTGCTCGCTCCTGTGAGCTGGGGCTTCTGTTGGTGCTACTCTGCTGAAGCTGCTCCTGGTGCTGGGGCTTCTGCTGGCGCTTACTCTGCTGGTGCTGCTACCTGGTCGCTAGCTAGTCCTGGCTGGTGCTCCTGGTGCTCCTGGTGCTGGCCCTGGAGTGCTGCTGGTGCCTGAGGCTGGTGCTGCTGGTGTTATGCTGGTCCCTGCTGTGTGGCACTGATCCTGCTGGTCCTAGCTGGTGCTCCTGGTCCTGCTGGTGCTGCTGGTGCTGCTGGTGCTTACTCTGCTGCTTATGATCCTGGTACTTGCTGCGCTGCTGCTGGTGCTGCTGGTTCTGCTGATCCTGCTGGTCCTCTTTTGCTGCTACTGAAGGGGTTGTTGTTGCTGCTGTGCTGCTGGTGTGGAGGAGCAGCCGCCTACAACCTCTGAAGCCCCCTGATGAGGGCGCAGATGGCCCTGCCAAAGGGAGGAAGAGGCATACCATAGAACGAGAGCGGGAGAGGAGCAATACTCACCATCGACAGAAGAACATGAAGGATGAGGTGCTGGAATAGCTAGGGAGAACAGAGTATCTTGGCGGAAGGGACCACAGCCCTCTATCGAGACACCAAAAGGAAGCAGGCTGCTTTGGAGAGAGAAGGCGGAGAGCCTGGGCTTACTTCAGAAGGGTGCTCCTCAGCTGGTGAAGCAACATGCACACCTGGTACGGGAAGCTGCACTCAAGAAAGTCGGGCAGGCTGCAGCAAGCTCACCCGACCGGGAGACCTACGTGATGCCAGTGCAGTTTCTGGATGGTGGAGATCCGCCACCCGAGGAGGCAGCCCCAATCTGTCTACTCTCTCCTCAGGCAGCGCCGCAGAGAGCCAGTCCTCTCATGGCCCAAGAGTCAGTCCTGGTGTCCAGGCAGGTATCGATTGCGGAGCATGAACACGATGGAGACCCCCCAGACAGTTGCACTCCCTGTGGGGAATGTGTCGGAGACCCCCTGGACACAGTGCGAGCAAAGGAAAAGGGCACTTCCGCCAAGACCAACCCACATCCACCCCAAGCGCCTCCACCTCCACAGAAAGCAGGCAGAGAGCCAGACCGGAGGGCCAGAGTCACAGCTGTCTGGCTGGAGATCAGGGACCAGCACCATCAGAAGCGCGTAGATCTCCTCTCCTCAGCTGGTCACAACATCAACTTCCCATCCTCCAACCAGCAAGCCGCTTCCTCACCTACCTCAACCAGACCCTCATGAACATGTCCAAAATCAAACAGACCAGGTTGAATAAAATGGAACAGGATCACTGGTCTTGTTCTTTCACAACGTCATGCCCACATCCAAGCCCTCCAGACCAGTCAAAACCGCTCCCACCCAGTACAGGTCTGCTCCTCACCCAGGTGATGGACACTGCCCTTCCCAGGCTTTCCACAGGCCCTCACCTACCCAGGCTACGGCTCCAGGAAGCTCCAGCAGCAACAGGCCCTTCTCCCAGTCCGGCACAGGTACTCGAATGCCACGTGGTGACACCACGATCCACTCGATGCCCACCGGAGGATGCCAGCCTACGCGAACCGATGCCAGCACACACCACAAATGCCACCCATCGCCACAGATGCCCACCCACGCCAAAGGTGCCACCACACGTCTCCCTCACTCAACCTGCCAGAACCAGATTCTCCCACTACACCCTTCCTCCACCTCAACTGCCATCGTCTTGGGGCTGAACACCTGCACCATGTCATGGAGGAAGGGCGCTCTCAAACATCAAACAGGACTGGAGCCAGCTCTCTGAGAGCTTACCCTCCACACAACCGTCCCCTGTTTGTCTCAGTCGGGGCCAGGCACCCAATGGCAACCTCAGTACCAGCACTCCAGCAGCAAGCCACACCTCCACAGCACAATGGCCCTTCCCCCTGAGACTAATGGGCCACACCTCAGAGTGACTGAGAAGAGTGCCTAGAGAACTGGTGGCTACCTGTTGACTTTATCTTTGCTTGGGAACACTTGGTCATTTTTCTTTAACAGCTTGTTATTAATTAAAGATTATCTTTGTTCACACACTTGCTTCATTTACTTTTATTAAATAAAGTCTTGGTGGAAACTTTTAGAAATGGGTTTAAGCCTTTCCATGTTGTGGGATGGTCAGGTTACTGTGGATGGGCGAGGGACACCTTTGGATGGTAATGCCTGTGGGATTGGTTTAGGAATTCCTGTGGGATGGGTAATGCTGTGGTACTAGATAAAACCTCCAGTGCAAGCATAGTGGTGACTGTATGCTCCACCCTTCCAGCTGAGCCACACCTTTGGCCCTTTATTATCAATAACAAATTTAATCATTGATCCACACAATTTCAACAATAACACAACTCTTTATTAAATGCCCCTGTTCATTGTAGGGCCACTCAACATACCATGCCCCAATCTGATCAGTGTGATGGACAGCGTTGAAGGAAGCATCCATTAAGCATCTACCATTCTGTCTTACCAAGCCACTGCTCCCAGCTGGGGAGTTGCAACCAGTGTTTCAGGAGGTTGCGCTGCTTCTTCCCTTCACATAAGCTCTGTTGGGCCTATGCACATTCCACCAATATCTATCAGGTTTGCCGTTGCCTCTCCATTCAACCATGGCCTCCATTTCCCTATTGCCTTTTGTTGGATGGTTCCACAAAGTCTGTTCTGCAACACTGGGTAGCAGGTGCGCATGAGATTGTGCAGGATGCAGCAAGCTTCCACGATCCTCCTCACGAGTCTGTGGTGATGCTGCATGGTGGTGAAAAATACCTGGAACCTGTTGTCCAGGATGCCAAAGCGTTTTTTTTTCTCCCACCACCCGCCTTGCCCTGGACTGGCTCTATAGTTGAAGATCCTCTCTTCAAGTGAGGTATCTGGAGGTGTAGGGCTTCATGAGGTAGTTTCTGAGGGAGAAGTCATCATCCCCCACGAGAAGTAGGGCACATCTTGTGTGTCATTGGGCAGTGCGTCTGATCTGGGAAGCCCATTATGAGGTTGCGTTCCAGCCCCTCCTTGAATGTGGCTGGGCGTTGTATACCTGGGCACTGAAGATGACCCGTTGCCTGAAGCATCGATGTACATGAACTTGTAGTCAGCATCGACGCATGGTGAAGAGGATGATGCTGAAAAAGCCCTTGTAGTTGAAATTAAGTGGACCCTGAGTTGGCTGAGCTTTGCAGGCCAACGTGCTTGCATCTATGTCTCCGAACGGTGTGGGGGAAGTTCCACTTCTGATACCACTGCTCTGCAACTTGTATTCCAAGCCTTCTTCAGTGGAGGGGCACTAGAGGAGCTCCTCTAGGTATTCTTCGATGATGGCCTGCACCATTTCTGACCACAATGCTGATGGCGTGTGTGGCACCTCCAGCCGTACTGCATGCTCCTGTATGTGGTCCCTGAGGCAGGTGGTGCAGAGTAAAGTGCCACCTTGAGTCCAGGTCCAGGCTGGCCGGAGGGTTTGTGCTCTGCTTGGTCAACCTGGGTCTCAGCGGCTCCACAACTTCATCAAACATGGCTGGCGGGCATCCTCATGAAGTTCTGGAATGCACGAGTGTCTTCGTCCCTCAGCTCCACCATCAGCTTGTTATACATTCCGTACTCTGCTCTTCTGGTGATCCATCTTCGGACCCAGACCACTCTTGGCTGCCTACTTTTCTTCACGTAGACAGGTGAAAGAGCCTGTAGATGGCTTCGCACTGTTCGTAGAACGATTGTGGCTGCCAAAAGGAGTGTGTGATGATCCATGGGTGAGATGACTGGGAATGCTCTGGAAGAGCAAGAGCAAGAAGCAAGGCTGAAGAAGTCTGCACCGCAGGGCTGCTGGACTGAAGTGAGATCCAGGTGATTTTCTCCCCCTTTTTATGGGAAATATAGGTTTTCCGCTCGTGTCCTTTTGCATCCTCTAGGCATCCTGCAGACATCTTAAATATCGCGAGATACGTCCCCTCTGCGAACGTTTTTTTCCGTTGTAGATGCTTTGTATGTGAGCTGTATCTGCTTTCATCCTTCCTCCAATCGTGCTAACTAACGCTGCGTGTCCGTTCCACGTCCATTTCACTTCCTCCCTGTGTTTGTTTTCGCGTGGAGTGGATGCGAGTTGCACGGATGCGCAGCGGATGCCTACAGATATAGCGGATGCGTAATGCATGACGACGGATGTAAAACGGATGTTCCCCCTTATGCGTTGCGGATGCAGAACGACGCATTGGATACATTTTCTGCTCAAAAAGTTTTGTGCAGCTCAAAACTTTTTGAGCGGATGAAACGTCAGTCGACGGATGCTGGATGGATAAGAGAGATGAAAACGGACGCAGTGAGTACAGAACGGAAGCATCGCTTATAACCAACGATGGCAAAGTGCTTTCTCTCTGTTTTACATCCTCTTTCCATCCGTTGGTGCTGTGTGACAGGGTCTTTAACAATTTGTCCTTGAAATAACGTTTTTTAGCCTCTCCTGCTGACTTTAAATTACACATGAAAAACCCATCAGAAGACTTTTAGCATTCAATCTGCTGAAAAAACTGGTTGTCCTTGATTTTCCCAGGTATAACTTCTGCTGCTATGACCTCCTTCCTCCTTCCTCTTTCTCAGTTTTCAAAGAATAAAAATCAAAGCATTGCAAATGTTTTGACTTTTTTTTACTAGCGATCTCCTAATGGAATGTCTTTGTCATTTGGGAAAACAATATGATATATGCAATGACATTAAGTCTGCTTAATGTCATTAAGTAAGCTTAATGCTTAAATTGGAACCAAGGGTTTGCTGAGTTAGCTTAATTCTGATTGGCTATCAGGATGCTTGTGAGGTTTTTCTCCCCCTTAGTATATTTATTTAGCTGATTTATATCTTGTCTTCTTCATTAATCTGGGCACTCAAGGTGGTTAATAATTAGCAATCATTGTACAAAATAAACATTTGAAGTCATATATTGAACTCGGTGTAAACATCAACAAACAATTAAAGCATGGTGAATGGAATCCATCTTGGCTATTCTTCTAAAGAAGAGGTGGAGAAATCTTGCCCCATTATAACTTGTGGACTTCAACTCCCAGAATTTCTGAGCCAGCATCCCAGGAATTCTGAGAGTTGAAGTCCACAAAAGGGCCATAGTTCCCCACTCCTGTTCTAAAGAAAAGAGATTGGAAGCTCAGTACAATTCCAAAGCAGTGTATTAGAATATTTTCTAGCATCACAAGAGAAACTCTTTTGAATGGAATAATTAGATTGTTAGATTAATGCCTAACAGTGGGAAAAATCTTCAGAAGGGTCTTTCCTAAAGATTTGCAGTAGGAAAGGCAGCTATTAGACAATCATGCCCCAAGCTATGTATAACAAGTGAAATTATTTTCTGTCCCAGTAATTTTGCAAGCAATACAGATTTTTCAGAATTAGCGTTGTGTGATTCTTCGATTTTGCAGGACTTATCAGTTTACTTCCTTATTTGACACAACGTAGCCACTTCTAGTATTTTCTCAAATATAGCTCCAAGTACAGTGCATTGAATGACTTAAAAAATGTAATCTAGGCATGAATAGCTGCTGCCAAAGTTGCCCAGCTCAAGAATTATTGTTCCCGATACATGAGCTATAACTGTGCAAACATGTTCCTTGTCGTAATCATCAGCTGCAATTCAACTTGGAATTGAAGATGGATCATTCTCACACTGCAGGATGTTCATTTCAACAGGCTGAATCCCATGTCTAATTTTCTACTTATCCAGTAGGATACCAATACCTTTGTCTTGTCTGAATATATTTTGATTTGTGCTCCCTCATGTAGTCCTATTTTCTAATATGGTCAAGGAACAATTGCCTGTTTGGAATTGACCGAAGTCACTTTATTGCTGAGACACCCATTGACCAAGATCAACTCCAGTGGAAATCATGCTTACTTTCTTTGGCCACATCTATTTCTTGAGTGGGGAGTCTTAGCACATCCCACCCTACAGCTGGAAAAAGGTTATTAATCCATCATCTAAGAGCTATCCTGGAAAGCTTTATGGCAGCTGATGAATCTCAGCTAAAATTTCCACTCTGCTGTCTCAGTGACCGGACAAATGGTAGCTAAAAACAGCCCTGGAAAGAATCCCAGATATGCAAGGAACACTTTCCTTCTTAAAGAAATTGCTGGCTAGATTCTTGTCCACTTCCATCATGCATGGCAATGCATTAGGAGTGCCATTAATCTTCTTGGCCCAGACTAATCTGCTCTATTTATAACCAGAATACAGATGACATGCAGATCTCTTTGAAAGCCATGCATGGTGGGTGGAGAACAATTACATCTGGATGCTCATCGGACTTGTACATAGTGATGTCGGCCAAACTCATTCATCTGGGGATTAAACATGAGTGTTGGAGATACTTCTCATGCTCAGCTCAAAGGAGGCACAAGCATTAGATTGCTCTGCAAACTGAGTCAGAAAGTAATTCTGACCTTTCTTTATCATATATTTCCATCCTTCGCCTAACCCCACCTCTGAATTCCTAAATCCTTCATTCATATAGCTGGGGAGGTAAGTGGGAACGAGACGCCATGTGCTTCATTGATTTTGCAGTGAATAGCTTTTTTTTTTTTTTCAAGCCACAATTGGCTTGAGCCACAGATGATTTGCCAGTTTCATTATTCCCATAGATCCTGATCCAGTAAAGTAGTCACTTTTTTAGAAATGCATCATCATAAATTGGCATCGTTATCTTATTTCTCTGCCTCTACAAGCAAGAGTCAATTAAGGGTTCATTGGGACATTGAATTTGATGACATCATACAGTATATTGTTCAATCACATGTTACCAGGAAGACAATTAGATGAATCAGGGATAATTATAGCTCTTTGAGTGAGTGTTTTAGACTTCATAATTTCTATCTCTACTAAACTTTCTTTTTTACCCCTAGCATTTCTGCAGTATTCTGTTGGATGAGCAACCAGATTTGTCCACATTTTATTGTTCCACTAAATAGTAGATTGTCTTGACATAGCACTTACTCTGAACTCATAAATTTCCATTGAGCTACATACATCTCAGTGATTATTTTCTTTAATTCCCTCAGGGCTTTCCATATATGCTGTTTTTTCCTTATACACAAATATTTCCACACTCAAGAATTTATTTCCCATGTTTTGTTAAGATAACGTATAAATTAGAGCTTAGGCTGGGGGATTAAATTCAATTCTTCATTTTTCCCCCCACTGTTTATTTTCAAACTCATACTGACCTCTAGTGGGAAAAGACCCATGTAACGAAACATTAACAATGTAAACAATTTCAAACTGAGAACTTACAAGAGCTTCGTCCTAAGTATAGAGGAATCACCTCCATCACATTAAAATAAGGAGGTCAGAAGCCATTTTGATGAGCATCTGAAAAATAACATCTGTTTAAATCCTTCAGGATTTGTTTTTCAGGCCTTCTTCCAGCTGTTTTTCCCCTTTAGTTTTTTAGTTTGAGACACCAGGGAGGAAAATAAAAGGGGAATGACAGTCAGGCACGTGTATTTCTTCTGAAGCATCTCTGTTCTCCTTTCTTTTAAATAGAAATTAAAGATCACTAGAACATACAATGAACTGAAGACACGGCTTCTTGTTACTGAGACCAAAGAAGCATATTTGGAATTTTCTTTAAATAGAGAGGGGGAAAAAGATTTCTCCCAACAGAAAAGCAACCACTTTATATCTTTCCCTCTCCAGTGAGTTTCTGATGAACTAAAATTTTTAACTTCACCATAAAAGATTCAAAAAGAGAACATGTCTAAAGAATATCATGAAAGCAAAAAGCACAGGATTCTGACTTCTTTTTTTTCTCACCTCTCATATGATTATTTTGATTGGTGGCACAGTCAGCCAGATGTATAGACTGGGTATGGCATTTTTGTCCACCCATCAAGTCCTTCCCAATGACTGAGACAGACAGATGTTGTTCTTTGATGGTGTTAAAGGTGTTTCAAGTTGTTTTAAGTTGTTCAATAACTTGTAAGTTGTTCCAAGTAAAGCTACCTGGTGGTGATTTTGTCAATTATTTAAATGGTATGAATGGTACTGTTTATGTTTGTTTGTTTGTTTGTTTGTTTGTTTAAATTTGTATAGTGCCCAATGACTGTGCAGCTCACAGATTAAACATTTTTTTTAAAATACAATGACAGTCATAAAACAATAACAGAATAATGGAATAGCAGAGTTGGAAGGGACCTTGGAGCTCTTCTTGTCCAATCCCCTGCTCAAGCAGGAGACTCTATACCTGTGATGGCACACATGGCACAGGTGGCACACAGAATCGTTTGTGCAGGCACTTGAGCCCCAGCCACTTACCTGCACCGCACATGCATGCACCTCCCAGCTTATTTTTGGCCTATTTGAGCCAGTTTTTGCCATCCTGGAGGTTTGAGAGAAGCTTCTGCAGCCTCAGGAGGCCGAAAAACAGGCCGTCCAGAAACACCAGAAGTGACAAAACGGGCCGGTTTTTAGCCTCCTAAGGCTGCAGAGGCTTCCCTTGAGACTCCGGGAGGGCAAAAATGGTCTCAAATGGACCAAAAAGCAGCTGGGAGGTGCACGATCATGCACAATGCAGGTAAGGGGGCGGTGTGTGTGTGTTGTGCACACATGTGCAGGGGGGTGGGGTGCATTGCATTGTGGGTGCCAGCAGCATGCACGATTTTGGCACACCACAACAAAAAGATTCACCATCATAGCCCTATACCATTTCAGTCAAATGGTTATCCAATCT